>PNEQ01126316.1:0-76403 GCA_003012365.1 Medauroidea extradentata
CTGCTGGAAAAGTGATTGACATGTTACGTTTTTGCAGAATGCCTAATTCTTTGGCCCTTTCTCTCTTCTGACATGTTTCTTTCTTGCCTGTAATATTTCACCCACTGATGCAACTATCCCACACCATTGGTTCTGTGCATATATCTCAATTTCTTGAATTTTTGACTTGTAACGTTTTTGCTATCAACCCCTCAATTTACTAATTAAATATTCGAGTTTTTAGTAACTGTTATTATTCATAGTATTTCCTACCAATTAGCTATTTCGTTAAAAACTAGTGTTCGCCAACAGTCAAATCTGACAAATTAATATCCAACTGCACTTGTGAAGGGAAACAAATCATATCTTCATATAGCCTATAACAGTAAGTGCAGTATATTTACATTTTATCATATTGGCATCTCTGTGTTTTACTGGACGCGATTTCTGTGGGTCATTTTCAACTCTGGAACAAAACAGTGGAGTGTCACTTTCTGCTTAGCTTCCACGTGCAGCACGCATAATTGTACAGTCAGTAAAAACAACACTTGTTCCTATGAAAGGTTTATAAAATGTATCGAATACATACAAGTTCTATTAAATTTCCAAGATTGTCTTATTCAAACAATAAAATATGTGGAGGAATATTTGGAAATTGCTGCCAACCGCGCAAGGAGTGATATTATCATTGTTAATGTTGAATTGAACTGTCTTTTTCGCAGTTTGATCTACAAAGTGTTCACTTTACCGTGATCCACTAAGACCGCCGTATTCCAATACTAACTTATTCCACTGCCCAGTTATATCCGTGATCAATGATCTCAGCTGTTGTTCCGATACTGCTGTCGATCACTGATGATCACTGAGAAAGTTTTACGGATGGCTTCTTGTGCAAGGCTACAACGATTACTGAAACCACTGGAGCACGAGAGGACGTGCAGCGTCAGTAAAAACACACATTGACGCGAGATTCAAAACATCAGTTTTCCAGAAACGTTTATAGACGCACAATACATCGTGTTGTTGCATTTTAAAATTTTACATCAAAGTGTACGATATAAAATGTTAATTGAAAATGTTTTCTGAGATTGTCAATGAAAAAAATAGTATTTGAAAAAAAATTTGTGTTTTCGATGCATATTCTAGAATATTTATGTAAAATAAAACGAGTGTTATAAGAAAAAAAATACTTGAATATGTCGCGAAACTGTATACGTTAGCCGAATTTGTGTTAGCGTAAAAGTTTAGCTTGTTTACATGTTCATCACTGCCAACTGTTCGGAAAAACTCAAATCACTGACAATGATAAAATTTGTACATATAACTGTTATTGTTTTGTTAGCTACTGATGACGAACACTGACAGATAAACAGTTGGTGGCCTGAATTTTCTAGAAAATAAATTTGCACCAACTTGCTTCAGTGCCTCACGAGTACATCTGCAGCTGTGCTTCATGGTCTGTGATTTGATAATTTAACTCTCACACCACTTGGGCTTCTATCCGCCAATCACAGACGTGTGGTGGCGCAATAAACTTATTTTGATCGGCACAGTCAACTAAGTGACGCCTCAAAACAATGATACGCTTCCAATAACCACGAATCAGAGCTGCAGATGTGGATATACGTAATTTAAACAAAGTGTTGCAAAATTATTTTCGCGAAAACCAGGGGTACATACTCATAATGCAACGAAAAGAAATTGTCTCAATATAATTTCGCCACAAAATCGTTTCTGTAGATAACAGTGCTTACCAGCCAGTATGGGAATACGACTAGGTACATGAGTATATTTTGGCAAGTGGTCGGCAGGTAACGGCGAGCAGTTGGCAGCGCTGTAAGGCAGTGACCCTGGCTCTGCGGACGACTCGATCAGCTATTCACATTTACTACTAGGGACAACCTGTCTGCCTTTCTCCTCTCCTCAACAACCACTGAGAACGAGCCAACGGCCTTCCCTGGTCATTATTTACTGCGGAGTGTGACGCAACATTGCCGTCGCGACTACGGGACACGAGCGACGTCATCTTCCCGGCCGTCGTGCGAGAACACGCTGTCAGTCCGACACTGGAGGAATTACACGGGGAAGTGGGGATGGGAATTGGCCATGGCCTGTATTGAAGAGCATTTCCAGAGCTCTCGTGGAGTGATTTTGGACAAGGCCGAGGAGACAATAGTGTGAATGGCCGAACCGGAATTCAAGCCCGGGCCATACCGAATGTGAAGCAAGTGTTATTCCACTGATCAACCTCGCTTGGTTTTAGAACAAGCTAGAATTAAATCGCACGAACATACCTTCTGAAATGTTTATTGGATCTTAGTTACAGACCCCAAAATTTCGCGAATTCATTCGAGCGACTGCCTGGCGTCAAACTCTGTGTATTTTAGTAACTTTCGTGATTGGGACACTGTTCATTAAATTCGCCCTTGTCGCATGTGCAACTGGCCACTCACTGGAGCAACAGCCATGTACAAGTATCTGAAGACATAGTGTATACAGGACTGCGGAGTCTAGCCGGCAGTTCGTTTAACCCGCTACATTTCCGGATCTCTAATCATAGTTCACTAGTTAATATTATTGATTTTCGCAAAAAATCTTGCAGTGGCTACTAGGGTCGCGGCCAGTGCGCTTGCAACCTACAAAGGCGATCCGAGTTCGAAACCCGGCCGGTTCACACTGGATTTTTGCCAGTGGGAATCGTACCAGACGATGTCACTGGTCGGTGAATTCCCTCAGAGAATTCCTATTTCGACTGCTTTTTCATTCCGGTGCTGCTCCGTGTTTACTGATGTCACTCTCAACGGCTCTCAATGCCATGGTAGTTACGAGCCACCCAAGTGTCCTCAGACCAAATGAACCAGCTTGTTCCACTATATTACGTGCGCATATACAGTTCTGCTTCGTGGTTGTTTGTGAAGTCACGTGTCTCATTTGACTGAGCCAATCAGAATAATGTTACTGCAACACCACACGTATTTTATTTGCGAGTAGAACCTCAAATCGTGTGAGACTTAAATGATCCAATCACTGACCATGAAGCAGAACTTCAGATAAGGCACTGTAACATACTAAGAAACATAATTTTCGCTAAATCTTTTATGGGACTAGCTATGACACAAAGAAAATTTTTGTTTTGAGTGTACAGTAACAGTAACGAAAAAAATTGTGTTATCATGAAAATATTTTAGTACTAGCCTTTATCGTAATGATAGCTGCAAAATTTTACTACATCCATTTGGATTTTTAAAATGTTGTATCTGCTACGAAGAAAATAAAATCGAACCAAAGCATATTAGTGACACCCAAATACACATTTTTCAAGATTTTCTTCGTAGCAAAGTAACATTCCTTTGCTGGACTCTTAATAGCCACAACGATTCATTTATTTCAATATTATTTTTACAGTGTAGATATTCTGTGCTCACGACAACCTCTCCAAGTTCAGCAGCCACGTTGTAGCACTGGACAACCGGTGTCAGGTTTGCGATATTTTTTCTCAATACCGCTCTTTAAAAATTCCGTGTAAGTGGCTGGCAGTCAGGTTGGTCATTCTCGGACGTGGTGACGTCACGTGGATACAGACCCGGCCCAGCTGTGTTAGCTCCTAAATGGAGGCTCGTACTGTGTAGCATACCGTTCTGCGCTGAACACATCCCTCCTTTATTTTGAATGTAGAATTTATTCAAAATAAAAGAACGCAATGTTTTTATACATATGTAGACGTAACCCATGGCCACAGACTACTCAGATATATTCAGATATACCGACTGTCCATCATGGCACTGTTCTTCGGTGTGAATTACTTCATTTTTATAAGTCGGTTGGATTTCTTTTCTAGTATAAAACCATTCTATACAAACTAAGAATCTGACATGCCATTATTAAAAAACAATTAAAGCTAAAAAATTTCATAACTGTAACTAGTAGTCACAATGTATGTCTACGAAACAAACAATATCTTGTAAAAATATAAAAATTATTGAAACAATTATAAGTTCTGGTGAACTCATCCCCATTCCCCCTAAGATCAAATTGGGTACGTATATTTATTTTTGTTATTTAAATGTTTAAATACATTATGAGCGCTAAAATAGAGAACGGTTCTGTTACTATAGGAAACTACAACAAAAAATAAACATGGCGCGGTAAAGGACGAATTGGCCAGTAGCATTTACAAACTGCGTCATGGGTAGAAGCAGTTGTGTTTGCAGAAACAATGCCAGAAAAAGTGCAATATAATATGGATTGAACATTCTCAATTCATTAACACTTGTAATACACTAGGAACTATTAATAACTCCAATTATTTTCATACAGCTACTGCAATTTCAGAAATGTTTTCTAGTACGTATTTCATTAGTCATACAAAGTAATTAACAACAGTGTTGTTAAATCACTCATACCACTGTTAACAAGAGAGGTGTATATTTGTTATAATTAACGAACGCAATTATATTAATCGGCTGTAATTTCAAAAATGTGAAACTTGTTTTTGTTTTATACTGTAGATAAACGCTGTCAAAAATGAGTACACTGAATTTTCTCCCAGCGTAATGAAAGCTTCCATTGATTGAGATTACCTTGCTTGCTATTTATTGCTGCCGTAAAAAGTTATTGGCATACAGACAAATAGCCATAAAACAAATTAAGTACGTCTACGTGACATCTATTCAAATTTTTCGCCAGAAAATCTAACGCTGTTAATAGTAAAAAATAATAATAAATAACTAATTGTATCACTTTATGATTGGTGGCATACATTTCTCTGTAATTTAATACACTCACAAATAGTTTGGATATATTAATTCAATCCATTCACACGCATTTAATTAAAGACCAAGTAAACGACAAAATCGAAGCGAAAATCAAGCGAAACCACTTTTCCCTTTAAAAATATAAATTTATGCACCCACGTGAATGCAAGTCTAACAGTACAAAAACATTTCATTACCTATCCAGTAAGAGGTAATATCAAGAAACTTCACTTGTCACTGTCACTTTAAAGTAAATTCTCCCCCAAACGTTCTAGTTTAGTGCATAATAGCAATGTTAAACCTTAATTCTGTCTCATAAATATATATGTGTGTGTGTATGTTCCCTATGGACTCCAAAACGGCAGGGGCGATTTTGATGAAATTCTCAGGCAACCTTCAGATTAGCCTATAGTGGGTGAGCCTGCGAAGTTTGGTAGTAATGAGAACAACAGAATTTTTTTTTTGCTTATTGTAAATATTGTGTCATATTTTCCCAACAAATTATGAATTATAATAATATTAATTACAATAACATAAATTAATAATAAAGTAATTAAGTAGGATCGAGACTTGGAAGTGTGCGGCATGTCAATGTTTAGACTTCAATTATTGGTTATAGATAATTAGTGCTGTGCTGGTCGCCAGTTTATTATAAAAGTACTAACGTATACCATTAGGTAGGCCAACATGCCAAATGACGCAGCAGTTATCTGTTTTCAACAGATACATAACCAACGGCGTTAAATAATCTTGCACAAATACGTGATTCTATCGTAACACCATAACTATTTATGTCATAAACAGGCAAATAACTTCTTCGAATTCTTTGTATACGTATTAAGTTCCTTAGAATTAGTCTTTAATACCTGGACTCATTGAAATAGTTAATCCATCCATAAAATAATATCGACAGCTACATTCATAGCCCTATTCACATTCTAGGCTAAGTAGTAAATAGGCATACAAGTTACCTTGTGATAATAGGTGATCTGCATTATGCTATATTTTGAAATATAATGATCTACTAAGAAATTGGGGTACACTTCTTTAAATTATTAAATAATAAATTCACAGAGACCTGAAAAATTCGCGTTTTCATTTAGGCACAGCTAGAATTCCAGCAACTATAAGTTAGTGTCAGTCTCACAATTGGTCATTAACTTATTTGACACCTCGTGTAAGTCGCTGCGCCAATAACAAAAATGTAACTAAATGCAGGCCCATATCACTGTGTCAGCGAGCAGCTAATGAGGAGCTGCTGTTTGCTTGAGTACACGTATATTCTTGAAGGTCAGTGAATCCGCGAATTTTTCCGCTCTCTATAAATACATGCAGAAACGCAAAAAAAAAAAAAAAAAACAAGTGGGCACGCATGTGAGGTAACAGACTTTCCGATCTCGATGTGGTTATTTTCGTTTTATAATCACTGGTTGCCATGAAAGTTTGTCGTTGTCAAAGAACTGTTGTTCTCCTTGCACCTTGCAACGTACCACATTAAATAAATAATAACAGTTTATATAGTTGGTTATAACAATCGTGTAGTAAACAAGCACTACGGCTAGGGACAGTAAGTTTTCGTGTAAATATTCTGCACCACTTTGTTTCAGTGCCTGGCTTGTACATGTACAGCTTAACTTCGAGATAAATTGCAGCTTGTCTTTGTGCAGAAGCGTCACTTACTCGACTGTACCAGTCAGAACAAGGTTACTGCGACATCACACGTCTGCAACTGGCTACAGGTGTGGACACAGTCATTTAAACAAGTTGACGCAAGAGTCTTTCTGCGAAATATCAGGGACTGCTATGAATAGTACGGCCTGCATTTAGGCGCTTATCCCAGCTGGGGGAACAGGCATGTTGGTAGGAGCGAGTAGTCAGACGTAAGTGGCGACCAGGCCTGGCAAGTCTTCGTGTTTTATTTTCTCCAGAGAGGTTGGGATCACATTCCTGGCCGCTATTAGCGCGGTTCCATGCTCCCTTCTTTTTGTCCTTATCTGCGCCCGTCATTCCCTGGATCGACCACCCGCCCAACATGCTACCACCGCACAGTCGCGACTCGCCAACCTGCCGCTAGTGCCCGGGGCGTCATTTAGGGATGGCTGGGAGGGGGGCCAATTGCCCCTCCCTCAGGTTTGAACTAAATGTGTATGAAATTTGTTTGTGTATTTTGTGATGCATTCTCACCTTAAAAAAAACAATGCTCTGTACCCTTGGCTGCATTATAGTTGTTGCATATTGCTTTGAATGTCCCGTTTGTGTAATGTAGATTTATAACTTATCAGTATTAAAAACTTTTATGATGGTTTTTTACTAATTATTTATTGATCAAAAAATCATTACGAGATGAAACAGATAATTTATGAAAAGTTATTAATTATATGTGATATAGGCTTGAGTACACGATATTAAATTTTCTAATAATATTCTCCCAAATACTTATTATCTGAGGGGAAACCACACAAAAAATGTTCACGATTCTAGGTCTAGCGGTTTGGGCTGCAGTTTGATAGGTCAGTCAGTCAGCAGGATTCTCTTGTATACATAGAGATATACGTTATCTTTACATATTCCTGTCACAAAAACTATGACAATTTTTACCCTGGTAATAAAGTTTTTAAATATCTTCTCCCTTAAAATACGAAATATTTCGTTAACGTGACTGCACGCAGAAATTTATTTTGTTTTCCGTAGAACAATCTCGTTAAACTTACTTCAAATTTTCTATTATAATTGATAACGTTAGTTATCTTATATAAAATCGATACGCATGCGTTCCTAGTTCACATATTATACAGCTACTGAAAAATAAGGTCAACAGCTATATTTATACTGTGGTACTTTTGAAATGTTCGGTGGAGAAACAAAATTAGTTCAAAGACAATCAATAAATTAACACGTATGATGGAGACTGACTCTTAAATCTCCTGAGTAGAATAGGCACATATAACTTCTGTTTCACATACATCTGCACAGTCTTTACTCCACTTGTCCTCGCGGAACTTATCATGTGCACCGATACGTATTTGTTATTATAGTAGAAACATTTCGCATTATTATTAAGTGTCAGGCGAGATAGAAATCGCAGGCCTCTTACCCGTAGACAATGCGCAGTGTTATAGTCTCTAAGTCTTCATACATCTGTAGGGTCAGGAAGATTTCACGAAAAGTTTCTTGTCTCACTCTGTTTCGCTGTCTTACGTGCACACGTGCACTTCTGCTTCGTGGTCAATGATTAGGGACAGGAATTTTTGGTAAAAAGATTTTTGCCCCACTTTGTTTCAGTACCTTACGTGCACACAGCTCAACTTCATAGCTATTGGCAAGAGTGTTTTGTGCAGAGTTGTTAGTCATTTGACTGTGCCAATCAGTACATGGATAAATGTGACACAACACGTCTGTGATTTGCGGGTTTAGCCTCCACACGTTGTATGTTACGGTATCCAATCACTGACCACAAAGCCGAGATGCAGGTGCGCACGTAAGGCACTGAAACAAAGTGCTGCAAAAATCTCTTCGCGAAATTTCCTAGCTCTATCAATAATTGGATGTTTTTAACTCTCAGAGTCTTTGGATTTTATCCACGAATCACAAGCGTGTGGTGTCGCAGTTAGCCTTCTCCTGATTGGTACAGTCCAGAAGTAACGTCTCTGAACAAAGACTCGCAGCCAATAACCACGAAGCAGAGCTACAGATGTGCACATAAAGTATTGAAACAAACTGTTGCACAAATTTTTCTAGAAAACTTCCGGACCCTACACATTTGCACTACGGGACAGTGTGTATTTTATTGTTGGGCTAGTATGAGTGACTGAAATTGTATGATGGACTCTGTGGCGCACAAGCCACAGAGAAGCAGCCGCTGTCAGATGATCACACACACTTGCAGTCCGGTCTGTAGTCAGAGATTAAGGGCGCGGTATACCGCTATTTTCATCACCATTGTTTTATTTTTTAATTGTACCAGATATTTTTTTTTTTATTTTAGACACAAAATGTGACTACATTTTTCTCTAATGAAATGTTTTTATCTCTCATAGTTTTCGCGTAATGGCTTGTTAAAGTCATATTTTGCATGTTTCCGTTTTAACGACTACACTGAAACCAACTGATACACCAATCTAAAAAAATCACAGTAGATAAAACATTGAAGGCTACAATGTCATGCTCATAAAAATAAAGAATAAAAATTACCTATTTGAATTTTAAAAAAAATACTGAATCTGAAAATTAAAATTTTAAAAATTCCATATATTTTTAATACAAATAATTTGTATTCTTTAATTTTATGAGTGTGTCATTGTAGCCTGCGATGTCTTTACCCACTGTGATTTTTTTGAGTTTGGTATATCAGTTGGTTTTAGTGTAGTCGCCATTACGCGAAAACTATGAGAGATAAAAAAATTTCTAACAGCCAAATGTAGTCATATTTTGTGTCTAAAATAAGAAAAAAATACCTGGTTCAAATAAAAAATAAATTTATGATGATGAAAATTGCGGTATACCGCTCCCTTAGTGTGAAATTCGCTTGTCCCTGGTTGTAAGTCGTCTTTTGGAGCGCAGTACATGAGAAATTAACATGCGCGGACCGAGTAACAGAATAGCTTTTGAGAAACTCGTGTGAAATATTACTCTTGAACTTAAAATCAAGCGAGGACGAGTGAGCGACGACGCTCCCTCGCTGCACTCTCTCACCCACTCCGCAGGGGAAGACATCTTTGTTTTCACTCGAAATCTAGAGAAATATGTGAGTAAAAGGAAACGTTTGTGCCTTCTTCTATGTTCTTCGCTGACATGATTTAGGAGTATTCCCAACACAGCAATATCATCCTCGCGATCAATATTCAAACCATAACCTATTTGGAACTGGAAAACATTGTTTTCCTGAGTCATTAATTCATCCAGCTTCCTTTTTCTCGCGTAAGGTTGCAAAGCATCGAGGGTGCATCCGAGAGTGGCTGTCTCAATTTGACTGAGGAGTGAACCAGAGTGGGCGAGAGTGAGAGTGTGGAGTGAGAGAGTACGCGCTCTTCAATTGAGACCCGGCCCTAGATTGTGTCATGTAAATGCTTCATAATAATACATATGCGAAACTACCACACGTGTAGAACAACAACTTTGTGGTGAAAATATGTTTGTACAGTTAGGTTGCAACGTCTTACGTGCACATGGCCAGTGATTGGACTATTACGAATCACTTGTCTTCGAGTTCTCCTTGGCAAGTCACAGATGACGGTGTCACGAGAACCTTATTTTTATTGGGGGAGTCAAAGAGCGGACATGTCTGGAGCGCTGCTAATATCCAAGTTGCAGTGTTGTCGATGTTCACGTAAGACATTTACGTAAAATGGTCCAAAATCCTTTCGCGCCAAGCTCAAGGCTCCACATACATCAGGTCAATTGAAGCCGCACGTACCAGGGATAGGATGGGAAATTTTTCACCAATTGTTATAGGGGGTTCGGGATAAAGCGAGTATTTATCAAACTATAATTACTTTTTTCATTTCAAATACATACAGTTTTTTGCTCTTCCTAATATTAACAAAGCAACCTAAGTAAATTTAAATGTCTGCATTGTACCGTACTCAACATTTAACTACTGGTGTTACAGTACATGGTATTTTTTAACTATTATTCCAGATAACATGGTCGTCAAAAGTGTTCACTTAATAATTACGAACCACCTATATATATATATATATATATATATATATATATATATATATATATATATATATATATATATATATAATTCTCGTGTCACAGTGTTTGTTTCCATACTCCTCCGAAACGGCTTAACCGATTTCAATGAAATTTTGTATATACATTCGGTAGGTCTGCGAATAGGTTTTTATCTATTTTTTATACTCCTAAGTGCTATTGTTTATTAAATATTTATAATTTAATAATTTTAGAACCCGGTCGATAACTGTGTAAGTGATAATTGATCAGTTATCCCCACGAGCTGATACCAGTCTATCCCCACCAGGTGTCGCTGCTCTATTATCATTTATTAATTTCTTTATTATTAGACCTCTTTCAATTATATACCACATCCTTACACACTTACAATAAGTTATTTAAGTGACAAAACAACGTTTGTCGGGGCAGCTAGTGTATATGTATAGGCCTATGTATATATATATATATATATATATATATATATGTATATATATATATATATATATATATATAAACATATCTTCATATGAAAAATTCATGATAAGACCCGACCAATAACCAATCCTCCACAACATGCAGTGACCAATCAGAGTGAGGTTCGTGTCTAAAGCAACGTGCAGACGATAATCTACCAAGTATAAGCTTACATAGAAGACACTGCAACACCAATTCGCTTCTGTATGTCTAGCTATTCTGTGTCTCCGTGCTGCAGGCATGAACAAAAAAGGAAGGAAAGTTTATAGTGGCATCAGCAAATGATCAAATGTATGTCATTTAAGTGTACATAAAACTGTTAATTATAACACAACACGCTACCGGACGATTTTTAAAAATTTATTTTCATGAGTACGTATTAATAAATATATTTTACTATCCAACCCTCTTTATGTCAGCACTTATAAGTCGCTTGTGTGGATAATTTTAATTCTGAATTACTGGCAGCACATAGGCTTAATGTATTTTTTCGTTCTTGAGAAAACATTCCATTTTTTATGTTCTTACCTGTCACTCGTCCGGAAAATGAGTAGCGACAAAAATAAATTATTTCTGCTTATTTCAATTACCTTTATTCGGAGTATTAAACAGCAATTGTTTGATCCAGCACGCGCCCTAGCTCAAAATTAGTCATATACTACATTTTGCAAAGATTTTTAAAGTTTTCCATTAGGGTTTCTTCCATTCACGTTTAATAGTGACAACTATCGACACTTGGTTCTGCGAAAAGATAATTACAGCATGCATGTTTCAGTGACTTACGTCCAAACCTGTTGCTGAGTATCGTGGACAGTGATTCGCTGTTTTTAACTCTACTCGCCTTGGAGTTCATCCTGATAATCACAGCCGCGTGGTCTCGCTGTGACCTTATTATGCCTGGCCCAGTCAAAATAACGACGTCCCGCACAAAGAAACGCTGCCAAAATGCAATGAAACAAAATAGTGCGAATATCATTTCGTGAAAACCAGAAGATAAATCATTTTTAAGACTTTTATAACGGTTGACAAAACTGGCTCGACTGTTTTCATACGTACTAATTTTTAAATTTCCGTATTGCGTGGTAACTCGGCGAAAAACAGAAAGAATCAGAAACTCCTCTATAAAACCAACTATTAAACTGTATTACTACAACTGTTTTTCTAGTATTGTATGAAAAGTATAAAATTAACTATAAAAGCATAAACTTTTTAAGTAAGTGAATTAACATAGATCCATAATTGCAAGTGTTTCATAAAGCGTTCATTGTTTCTGAGTTGAAAGCTAGAGGCAAATGTAGACGCATAAAAATATAGTAGGAAATAAATTATGTTGCAACAGACAAAATACTCCCCGTTGGTGTGTGAGATTTTGGTCAGCACTGAACATCGAGGTCGTTAGGTGAGTATGGAGCAGCACCGAAATGAAGGGGCGGGGGAAACGGGAGAACCCCGATAAAAACACGCCGACCAACGGAATCGTCCAACACGATTCCCACATGCGAAAATCCAGGGATCGACCCCGCTGAGAATCGAACCCGGATCGCCTTGGCTGGAGGCGAATGGTCTGACCATTCGGTGACCGCGGCCCCTAATACTCCTCGTAATTACCGCTGAAAGCAACCACCATATGTCAGGTTTACTCAAATAGGTAATGCTAAACAGTGGGATGAGGGACACGAGTACAAATGTGGAATACGTCATCAGAGAACAAATTGTACAGTGTCCATAACTATTCCGTTAACGGCATTAACGATGCCCAAGAGGGGGCATCAGGCAGCAGCATTTAATGACAATTTACATCTCTTCTGCGTAGAATTCATAGGTCTTACTGTGTATTTAGAGACTTTGTTAACAGTACGTGCTCAAGGAGTAAATAAATTGTCATTTCATTACAGTGCGTCTTGCTCAAACAAAATGCAGCTCTTTCTCCCACCGAAGCTAAAAGCGTAGCCAATGCCATAAGCGTGCTGAATAAATGTACGGCAAGTATTTCTTCCGCCATGAAATATCATCAATTTGTACAGCCACGATTTTCTAGCTAAAATTTTTGCAATAAGTGTACATATGCAGCTCTGCTTCTGGTAGGGGCTGTATATTTTCACTCTCACGCGACTTGGGATACCACTGGCATATCACAGACATGTGGTACCATAATATCCGTACAGGTTGTTCGGAATAAAGTGAGCACTCAACAAAGTTTCTTCTATCTTCAGGCAATTCGTATCTTTCCGCGTGTAACTGCTAACGATGGGAAATGCCTAACCTCTCTGGACACGTTACTTAATGTTTGCGCGTGGAAGATTAATTGGGCAGTCAGTAACAGTCTATTAAGTTTGATTTTAAATAGTTGATTACATACATAACATACATGTATGATGATTTCTGTTGCCTTTGTTTCAGTATGGTTGTATTTAATTTTAAAAAACCATTGTACTATATTACGTAATTTCGCTGCTAACCATACAAGCAGTAAGGCAACTAAAGCAGTAACGGGTGCTGATATTCTTCAAAGTTAAAATTTTTAGTGGACACGTACCTCGGACGACCTATGATCAGATTGGTGCTGTAAAATGAGAGTCGTGTCTAAACAAAGAAACGCTGCCAATAACCATGAAGCAAATCTGTTGTTCTGCGTGTACGGAATTGAAACAAAGTGGTGAAGAAATATTTCAACAATCTCATGGCTCTGTCCATTTGTACTTACTCATTCATCCCGCTCCAACATTTATTTTCTAGTGTTAATTTAACCTGGTATAAAATGAATTATGTCAGGTCCATAATCACAGGTAATTCAAACACGGGTTCATTCAGGCGGATCTTCCAAACACTTCACGGAAGGCGACGATGCAGGCAGAACGTGTCTTATTAAGGTAGTCGCCTGGGTGGACATACTTTGTGCCTTCGAGGTCTAAAATATGGAAACGGTAAGGACGACACAGCACGCGCAAGACACCTCATACTAGCCTCTAGGCGCAAGTTACTGAAATCTCTGCAGTCTTCTCGCCGACAAGGCGCATCTGTTAGACATGCAGTGATGACTCTATTATTTCATGACGTAATATTTGAAGCAAATGTATGTTGTACACGTCTATGCCTTGTGAAATATTCTGAACCTAGATTATCCTCAAAAGACCCATTTTAGTCATTTTCAGCAGCAAGAAAATTAACATTATATAACAAAGGAGGCTTTGTAATTGGTATACATTCCTGTAACGTTCTTTGAATACGTTACAAAATTTAGTGAATGTTGAGCAGTTTTCGAATAAATTTGTAACGGCCGAAGCTCTACACACCTCTCAGCGGCTTGGGTAGGCGGTCACCTTAATGCGCGACACTTCAGTACACAGCCAACCGTCAGCTGATCCAGCTGGAGTGATATGCAGCCTGCTGGATAAACACAGACCACTTCTAAGACCAGGCTCACTCTGAGCCAAGCCTATAAAACAACTTTTACAGCCGTGTTTTGTCCCAGACGTAGCAGTAAAGGGGACACTTGACCGTCGATAACGAGGTTAGGGCAGACCGAGGGTGCCGTAAAACAGAGCCGTTGCGCGGCATGGCGGGTAATATCTCGCGGGCCAATCAGCGGCCGTAGTTCCCGCACAACATGTTGTGGCGGCGAATTGGAGGGAAAGGGTGGGGGATAAAGGTCTGAAGGTCGCAAATCTCATACTAACTCCGTACAGTGTGAGCTTAGGGACCGACGTAACTCACGCCCACTTATAGCTACACTGCAGTGTTTTTTTACTTAATAAAAATGCGTTTGCAAAAAAATTACACACTTCATAGAATATTTGAAATATTTACAAAAATGCTTCCAATTTTTACAAGTTTGTCATTATTTTTGTGTATAAACAACTGTAAAATTTATTTTCGAAAGAACGACTATTATGTACTTCAGTTGTCACATAAATATTTTGGCAACTCAATCTCAAGGGAAAAAAGTATAACGAACACAAAAATAATCGGCAAAATATGTGAGTCCGTAGAAGTTAATTTTGTTCCTGTTCATAAACATCCATTTCCTTCTTTCTTACATAAGGTATTTAGAATATTTTTCACTATTTTAATATTTTTTGTGCAACGTGGGAAAAAATTTTGCTTTCTAGTTAAAATAATTACCAAAAAATACAAAAAATTCAACGTAGAGACGAAGCACCATGCCACAGAACAGAAAAGTATTCAGATCTCCGCCGCGGAAATCCTCAACACACAATCGTGTACACCTAATGACAGTTTTATGATGTATCGCTAGCAAAACTTCGTCAATAAATCAGTGTAGCTACGCGTATGCTACGATATCTCCGTAAATACATTTCCTGTGGATACTAACTTATTTTCATTAAAGGTAAAAAACAATTATGTAAACACAACGCATTTGACTGTCCTATCGTTTAAAATTTGGCCAAAACATTAATGGAACTAGTGTATTTTTAGTGTCGCAGCGCTCAACACCATAAGGGCACAGCATAGCATGCGTTTAAAATGTGTTGCCATGTGTTCGTAAACACGTTTTTTTGCGAAACTATTCCATATGTGCATATTGTGTCAATGTACGAAAATAAAATACACTTCAAATCATGGTGGAAAGGTAGTTTCGCAGCATCATGTCAGTTAGAAAATAATAATTTCAGAGCCCTTCAGATTGTCTGAAAACAGATCTTTCAAACTCTTGTACCTGAAAAACTTCCCACGAGATTCGTGTAAACTACTCTAGAAGCATACTATGTAGAAACATTCCATGGGTTTTGCTGATAACTTTCCACTATTACAATTATGGAGTCACCACAGAATGTGTCCGTCAGGCGAGTGATTTACGTTACCGCTGCACGTCGTTACAGTATCTTGCGGTAGAGGTGATACCACATCAGATGAGCCGGTCAACATCGCCCTTGGCGCCGTGCTTCACTCACACAAACACACTGACACAGGCAGGTGCCTTAAGACAACTAAGGAAAGGGCATCTTAACGTCTGCAGTTCATTTCCTTGGCTTTAGACACGTGCAACAGTATTATACCGGTGCAGATATGATTTGCCTACATAAAGGACTACAACAAGCGTACTCGGGACCTAGACGTGCGCTGGCTGCAAGGCCTATCCTCGCTCGCTCATCGCTTGCCTCATAGCGTCAAGGCACTCACATGGCGTCTGTCTTCCCCTACAACACTTCTTCTGTTAACACTTACAGCATCTCTGACTGGGACAGCGAAATAATTCCAAAGATAACCCGGATTCGTAGTCATACGCCATTGCCGTATAAAGATTGTTTACTCCTTATTCTGGCAAATAAATTAACAAGAAAATGATTGTTCAAGGCATAAATTGACGGCAACGTAACAATTGTTTCCATTCAAATAATTCGGCACTAAGCATACTTCCAAAGATAGTGTTGCAGTTTTCAAAACAATCTTTATGTTTGTAAATTAATTTATTTGATAAAAATATATAGCATTCTCAATAAAAAAATTAACTGACATAAAATGGTAAGTATCTTCTATGCTAATTTTTATATTTGTCTTATTTCAAGCGAGATTTTTCATCGTGTGTTTACGAGTCTTATAAAATTGTTAGTATTTTATTTACAGCGAAAACCAATCTACTCTGAAAGTTAATGTATAAGTCCACATTTTTCAGCTAATCTGCAAATTAACAATAAAAATATGCTCTATTTAAGAAAAGACTTGGAAGTCCTACAGTCAAAATAAGAATAACGTCTGAATAAAAGTGTTTTATCAGACAACTAATTGTATGTTTTACCAGGAAAATATTAGTGGCTCTACTAAAGAAAATTTTGGCAACTGCGATTACGATGCCCTTGTGAAAGTGAAAAAAGTATTATAGTGTACAAGAATACGCTGGAACCATGTAATTTAAATTTTTTACACTTCAAAGGCACGTACACACATGCAGCGTCTATCTTGTTAAGGTCTTGCTCCTCTGATTTTACATAAACGAGAGCAGATGTCATATACCTTATAAAATGTTCATATAATTGATAGTAGTTTTCCAAACGTTAATGCATTTAAAGAAATACTGTGTTATTATTGTATGTTTTTATTCCTTATTGTGTAATTTTAATATAGAATAAGAACCACTTTCCAAAATTATTATATATTTATTTTATAAATGTTTAAGAAATAATTTTCCTCTGTGAAATATAGCTAATATTCGTTTATTGCTTTTGACAAAGTTCCAGAATACTGTCGCATGAATTTAATACTTGTAAGTGTGCTAGCTGTCCCTTTGCGGCTCGCCCGCGTGTACTATAGAACAGAGTAACTAACTTTTAATTACGTATTAATTGATGGTGTTTCTATATTCTTTGTATATCTTTAAAACAACAAATACAAACAGCTTTATCCAGTCCACTACGCTGGGCGTACTTTAATTGCAGAACATATTTATTTTAATTCAGCTTTATTTCTCTATAAAATAGTTGCACGGCTGCGGCTTGACCAGCGTGAAATTATGTAATGTAAACAGTAACTCTGGATAAAATATGTGATGAAGGCATTTAACAGCTAGCGTACTCAATAACAGTGAACTATAAATTGTCGTAGCCCAGTGTAAAGAGCACGCGCAATATGCTAGTATGATGTCATGGTAATTTCCATCGCAAAGTCTTGCACGTGATACGAACCCGTAACCCCACCCCTCCCACACCATAAACTTTATACAATACCTAAGTGAATGTTAAAGGCATGCCGTGATAATTCTTTCGTATATAACGGCTACAGTCCAAAGAGGTTTTATTTATGAGTAGGTTGGCAAAAAGAAACAACTGTTGAATTATTTCTCCATGATCATTCTCTTTTTTCGGGAGACTGTAACAGTTTACCGCATTTCACATCCTTAATTTTCGAATTTCATAAAATTCTGAATTTCATTTGTAGATATTTATATAAGCTTCATTCTTATCAGAAAATCATCTCGATATATCAACGGTATAAACGGTATAAATGGTACAGATGATTATTTGAAAACACATTAAATTTTTTTAACAGCTTTCAAGGACGAATTTCGAAAAATCCTGAAATAGTTTATTTTATATTTACTTAAGATTTATTTTAAAGCAAAGCCCATTTCAATATTTTACTGGTTTATGAGATAAGTGGTATAAATTAAAAACACGTTTTATATTTTTAAGAGCTTTCAATGACGAATTTCGAAAAATTCTAAAAATGTTTTTTTAGATATTTACTAAAGCATCATTTTAAAGAAAAAATCACCTCACTATCTTAAATGGTTTAGGAGGAATCATGGATTAATTAAAAACCCATTTTACGGCTTTTCACCCCCTTAATTTTCGAATTTCGCCAAATCGAAAAATTCGCACTATGCATTTGTTTGGGAAACATTTTGAAGTTAAATAATTTATGATAGCCTTCCCTGTTTATGAGACATGAGGGATTCTTTGAAAACACATTTCACCCCTTTTCACCCCCTTAATTATCGTATTTCGAAAAATCCTTTCTTAGTGGGTGCTTACGGGGGAAGTGGAAGCTTCCCTCAAAATTTAATGGTTCTAGGTCCAGTGGTTTGGGCTGTGCGTTGATGAGTGAGTGAGTGAGTGAGGGTGTCAGTCAGGACACTTAATTTTATATATTAAAATTGAATGGGTGAAATGAAGTAGGAAAAGATGCCACTTCAGCCAACTTTCGGGAAAACAGGAAAAACTGTTTTGACACTAAACTGTAAGTTGAATGGGAAAACTTACTATTACACATTTGTTTCTTAGGATTTAAGGAATTGGAGAATTGACTGAAAAACCCAATATATTTTATGTACTGAAAGTTAAATGCAATCAAAGTTGATGTAACGTTTTCCTTTTTAATCTCAGTGAACCGAGGACATTCTGTAACTCGATGAAACAATAATTTACAGATATGTTTTCATAATTCAAATGTTGTTAATTACTATAATAGTATAGTTTGTGTTATAATCCCTACACCGTACTAACCATACATGTATTATGTCACATGTTGAACATTTACAACAATGTAGACTACATAAACTAACCAATCATGACATAATGCTGAGGTTAAGAATGGAATCATTACCTCTTACAGAAAACTTCAAAATTTGAAGTCCTTCGATGGTATAAGGATTACTAGAAGCCTTTCTTTCATTATATCAAGCAATGAAGCAACATATAAAGTACAACTTGGCTGTATCAGTTTATTTTCGGTAAACTATGGAATGTTTTCCTTCTTCATCTCACCCATTCAATTATTCTTTGACTGACATCCATAAAATAATAAGTTTTGCTGTATGGTAAGTACACGGTCTAGACCGTGGGTATGAATAACCAACTTCTCTAAGGCATTTTATGTAGAGTTTAAAAAAAAATACCATTACAGTTGATAGCGAGGGGCAAGGCTAGTGCTCAATTTTAGTTTGTTTTAAGATTTTTGAGAGCCTGAACTGAAACCAACGCAGATATCCACGATGGCTTGATTACAACATCCTACACCGCAACACTGCAATGGATAAATTCATTTACTTTTTATTTTATGTCTTTCTATTGGTGCAATGAAAACTGACCTTGGTCAGAAGGAATGTAAAGATGGATGAACTCGATTATATTCAGAGATTGGGGATAAAGCGTCCCAATTTAGCCTCTATCGTCTGAATTGCACTTGAATTTTGTGTTTCAAGTGTGGAACACTTAACGAAAATCAACATTTGTACCCGCCACACTGCTTATGCATTTCGTATGTAAGGAATTGTTTTACGATGGCAGCATCGTAACCACTATAACATATAGTAAATGGTTCCTATTTTAATATTGTGTTGTACTACTTTTATTTCCACAGTCTTCCATAGAACATTCAATTATTCTGTTCATAACTGCGCGGACGGTATAAATGATCATCTGGCGCCTAATCTATCATACTATAGTTTCACACTTCACAGCATGTATACGTACTTAGTTACACAATAATTCATGTAACACTAGAGCTTGTTTGACAGTTTTGTTTAAAATAGTTTTCACCATGATGACTAATTTTTCACGACGGCAAATACTATGTTTTAAACTAATCATGTAATTAATCAATTTTTTTGTTATTTTGTTGTATTAGTCGAAATCATTTAATTTCTTGTCTTGGAAAGTTTGCTATCGTGGGAAAAACTATTTTAAACTGAACTGCCAAACAAATTTCTGAAGTGTTAAAATATAATGTAGAGTTTTAAATTTATTAGTAACTAACTTAATTAAATTTAATTAATACGGGTAAATTTTTATTTTTGTAATAACCTGTAATTACATGAGTATATTTTTCCCCGCTCAAGGGACCCAAAAACTTTGCAAACTAACTCGAGGAGATATTTGATTCAGAACTCCTGCACACATATGTTATGTTCACTTTTAGGATGCTGTTCATTATACTCGTCTTTGATGACTGTGAACCAACAACAGACCTGCATGAAAACACTCACAGACTACCGCGCTACCTTATCACATGTACAACTGTCCACTCACTGGAGCAGCAGACAATATACAAGTATCTGAAGACATAGTGTATACAGGACTGTGCAGTCCAGCCTGCTGGTCGTTGAACCTGCGATATTTTCAGGTCATTCATAATTGCATAACAAAATCAAAATTTACAAGCTGGGAGAACGTACGTAGCCTATAACGAATATTAAAATATTAACCGAAATGTAGTCATTTTTCCAAAATAATGTGACGTGTTCTATTTTAAGAAATATTTTACAACCTAACTAAAATAATTTGATTTTATAAAAAAATTTAAAAAATCTTAAAATTTTATTTCTAGGATTAAAAAAGGACAATATTTTATTGTGTATGTGTATGAACTTCCATACGATTTAGATATGTATGTTTGTACGTAGATGTATGTGTGTATAAACATACATATATACGTGTTCATACATATTTGAAGTAGCCCACGACCAAAACCGTGTATAGTAAAAGATCGCAGACTTATATGTGACAACAATGTAGAAGATGGTCACATTACCACAGTTACGTGCTCTTTGCGGCAACAGACTTCCTTTATTAACTTTTATATGGTACACACTGTCCATTCAGGAATAGAGGTGGTCATGAAGGGGCGCAACGTTCTAGAAATATGACGCTCGGCTCGTCTACAGGCTTGCAACATTGAAGGTTGCGGCATTCTACCAGACATGGATATGCTATAACCAGTCATTTAACTGTATCCACAATGTAGCTTTGATATGCCAATACGCAAAAATTATGGAAGCTGAATGCTTACATTGGAATAGTGCCAGTAAAACGAATACAATCTAGCTCTAAAAATTTGGGGTTTGCATTTTACAAAAATTCATTTTGAAAAGGCCATGTACTTAAAGTCCTGATCGAAATCCCAAATTTTCTGATAAACTAAAATATACTAACTGTAATGCAATAACGAGCAGAAATGTGTAAGTTTTCAATAGCATGTTGCAAGAAAACGGAGTTTCCATGTGTGGCAGAATATTGCATCAGCCAGTGCATTTACATTGTTGCATCAAAAGAAAATTTACTTAGTTGAGCGAAACTTATACAGAAAAGGAAATAGTATATCAATATTATATACATTGTATCATTTCGTCAATGCATTGTTACAACGCAAAAATTAATTTAAGTTTTGTTTTCGTATTTATTTTTTATTTTTTGAAGACTCGTTCGCGTTATCCTGACACCCTCTTTAACAAGGTTCAGATTAGCATGACGTTGCTGTATTTCGTCAAAAAGAAACGGCCAATGTCTTTGTTAAGGAACAATGCCAGCAATCACCTCTAACAATTTTAGGAAACCATTGAAAATTGATGCAAGCTGGCCGGATGCGGAAATTAAACCCGGGTCTTGTCGAATGCAAGTGCTAATGTGTTATCGTTGATCCAAATCATTCGGAACTTCTAAAGAGGTTGTTTGTTATAGAAGTGAATTTAGTTTTGAAATTGCTTTAAATAATTTGCTGTGGAAGCAATATGAAACGTGTATGTTAAACTGCATCACTAGGCTCTGTTTTAGTTCATAAAAAAATTTCTTTATTTATTTAATTTTTATCCTAAAATATAAACGTCTTTATTTCCTTCCATTTCTATTTCACAAAAGTTACGTCTGCAGTAATTTAAATCTATGAAGTTTCATAATTGTTCTTACACTTTCGTGTTTCAGCAAGTACAATGTGACAGGCTATTCCAGAGAACCTTCCATAACTGTCTTCCTGAAGACTTGTTTAAGGCTCGGTCTCAGTCGCCATATTTAATTATTATATTTTGCATTTTCACGAAATTCTGAGAAGAAAATTTTTAATAAATTGCGATTATACAGCCAATTCTATTTATATTGCGCTACAGTACATACATGGCAGTAACGTACACTTAGGCTGTAATCAAACATATTAGGAATATATATATATTTTTAAATTGTTGGACTCATTGTTGCCGAAATATACGTTAAAATTTCGACATCCATGATTTTACTATAGTACAAAGTAAATAGAATGTACAGTACGGTATAAATTGTTCTTCTCATAATTTAATAAAAACGAAAAATAAAATAACTTAATATGAACTGGGTTGAAGCGTGTTAAAAGCCTACCCGCGCGTGAGAGGCTCTAAAGCGACGGAGTAGTAAGGTCGACGTTGAAGCGCGCATCAAATGCCGCGTCGCCTCAACGAGCCAAGCGCTGAACTAGCGTGCAAGCTTCCCGCCGAACTGTTTTTACTGTGGGACACTAAGCGGTGACCATATAATTTTATTGGTGGAAAATCTGCAACTATGTTCAGTGCAGGTCGCAATCTGAGTTTCACATACATCCGGTAAGTACATTTTGAAGTACGGAAGTCTCAAAAGGCCGTTTTTAGCCATGTTGGAGGCCTTAGAAACAGGGTTTTTAATGAGCGTGGCGTCTTAACAGTGAGGTTGTCTGAAGTTTGTTTTCTTTTCGTACGTTGGCACAATGGGCACAATTGTAATAGTTTCGTAGAAAAAAACCTGTTTACGAACACACTGCAACGCATTTGAAGCGTAGGGTAGGCGGCCGCCTTAAGAAATTCTACCAAACGTGCATACGATAGCTCTGTCTACTAAAAAAACACATTTAAAACTATGCTCCTCTATTTTTGTTTTTAGATATGCTTAAAAACATGGTTTCGGGGCACCTAAAATGGCTAAAAATGGCTATTTCAGACTGTGGTTACGTAAAAAATACCAACCGGTTTGTAAAATTTAAATATCGAAGAAATCGCTGGACTATACTATGTTATTGTCATAAATAAAAAAAACAGGGTCACCGTTTAAAATCCCATAGGAAAATGTCAACGACCGGCCGAAACACTACACGCAGTTATCGCGCCCTGCGCATAAAGGCGACATGGTTGTTGATGCACGAGCCAGTCTAGACCTTATCGTCTGCCTGTTTCCGTACCTCAGGCGCGGCATTCGGCACTCGTTGTATACGGCTCATGGAGGCTTCCAGCAGGCTTCGAATAGGACACTATCGTGACAACCGTCCTAAAGTTGGCAACGTTGCAGGCCACCACACGGAGCGCCACAGTCAGACATCCGTCCAGGGTCCAGGTTCTACATCTCGTCCTTCCACTTCCGTCGATTGTGCGGCCGGAGGAAGGGTAATATTGCACGCTTTCGCCTGCGAGATCGCGACACGACCATTCTACAATAACTGCGTGGTTCCTGGTTTTACACCTTTACGTTATCGCACGCTCAGTTCAGCTTCATGTAACACCAACTTTCATTTTTATAACAACTTCAACACAAACACTGCCACTAAAACTACACTCTGTCGATAAATTAAGCTTCGGCACACAAAAAACCAACCGAATATCAGTGGTAAATGGTAAGATGGATTTACGTCTCTTCGACGGTGAAGCCTTCAGAGACGGTGACACAAAACTTGGTATAATGACAGGAGCTGGGAGAGCAGTCGGCCATGGCCTTTGTTAAGGAATCATTCCAGCATTCGTCTGGATTAATTTCGGGAAACCGTGGAAAACCGAAATCAGGACGGCCGAAGCTGGTGATCGAATTCGGGTCCTCCCGAATAGGAGTCCAACTCTGTTTCCGTTGTGCCACCTCGCTCTGTCCCAAATGTCAGTGGACCAGCACAATAATACATCGGTCATTACGCGGCAACTAATTCCCGAAAACGTCAGGTGCCACCAACTCTTGCACGGGGAGTCCTCCAGAAGGTGCTGCCAACTGTTGTAAAGAATTCTCCACAAATTATTGCATGCTGTTGTATAGAGTACTCTATAATATGTAATGAACTGTTGTGGAAATTACTCCAGTGGCTGAAAGAGTCCTGGAAAAGATGTTGCCAACTGAGAGAATTATCCACGATGTATTGTCAACTGTTATGGTTTCCTTCAGAAGATGTTGACATTTGCTGTGTACGAATAGTCAGTGAAAATATGTTCCGTAAATGAGATCACATTAAGATTGGTGAACATTGAAATCACATATTGTACTCAATTATATACAGATCAGTGGAATCTCGTCGGTTGCTGACTTTGTAGGGAGTCCTCGACAAGAAGTTCGTATCTGCTGTGGAGAATCTTAACAAGAGGTTGCCAGCTGTTGTAGAAAGTCCATCACAAGGCATAACCAACTAATTTGATTTTATAATCAGGAGGACAATAAATTAATAACCTGTATTGTAGTCGTGAGAAGCTATACATACATTTACAAGTCTAAAACAAGAGACGTATTCATTCAGTGAGTGGCCAGTTGTACATGTGACAAGGTAGCACGGCAGTCATTGTGTGTTTTATGAAGTCTGCTATTGGTTCACAGTCCTCAAGATGGAATTAAATGAACAGAGGTCCAACCCCCAAAGTAATTAACGTGTAAAATAGATCACGATATTTTGGGGTTTCTTCGAATAGCAACCCTTCAGTGCTGCAGCGGCGATGCTACATCTGGTCGCCAAATAGGAGAAGAAAGTTTTCGCAAAACTATCTTTGCTCCCTCTATTTGAGCACACGTTTCTGCAGCTCTGCTTCATTGTCGTTGGCAATGTATGTTTGTGGAGACTCGTGTCATTTGACTGTGCCACTTAGCTAAGGTTACTTCGACACCACACGTCTGTGATTGGAAGGTAGAAATGGAAGTTGCTGTACGTTAGAAACGCATGTACAATCACTAGAGATGATGGTTTATCGCGGGAAAATTTGACTGTTTACTGGATTTCAACACACGTTCACCCTACCAGAAGATTACTGGCTGTCGCCTGTACTAGGAGCTGTTACCCTATTTGACTGAGCCAATAAGAATCTCGCTATTGTAATATTTGATGCATGTTATTGGTCTGCAGACAGCTACGTTGTGTCGGAATTGTATAACCGAATCATACATGCTGCAAGAAACCACGGTGTTTAAAGGATACGTTGGTACAAAATATTTCCGCGATACACCATAATCTCTAATAATCATTCAATATTAAGCAGAACTGCAGATGTGCACGTGAATAACTAAAACAAGGTCGTGCAAATATCATTTCACGAAATACGATTCCTTAGCATAAGGTAGAGCCTAAATGTTCTCCATAATTCGTCGCTGATTACTCCGGTAACACACACACACACACAGTGTTTTATACTTTTTATTGACTATTATTCGTTTAGACGCCAGCTAGTACCCCAGCAACTATAAGTCTGTATCACGTTCACAATTGGCCGTTGACTTACTCGACATTTCCTGTAAGTATCTGAGCCAATAATAAAACTGTAACTGAATACAGGCCCATTTCACAGTGTCAGTGAGCAGCTAATAAACAGCTGCTGTCTGCACGATTACACATATATTCTTGGAGGCTAGCCTACAGCTCAGTGAACCAGCGAATTTTTCTGGTTTCTAATCATTATAAACACTTGAAAATCGCATGAAAAGAATACATAGCTATAGGAACATTAGCGTATTTTCCAAGATACTAACGTCATTCGATTGGCTTAAACAGACGACAGCTATGTGACACCACTGAGCTGTTTACTGACAAATTACTGATGTTTAGAATTTACGGAAGGACACTACTTTCTATTTAATTTAACAAGGACAAACAAATATAGAAAACGCAACATCTGTAATGAACACGTATCTCTGAAGCCTGCGTATTCGCGGCGATAAATTATGCCTCTCTAATAATAATATAAATTTTTTGTCATTATCAAGGCATAGATCAAATGTTACAAATTATGAAATATTACTTTATAAATAATATTTTGTTAATTTCTAATAGCTACGGCATTGCACTTCCTTTATACGCACAGAAAGTAAAAATAACTAGCATTCTGTGAGGATGTATAGTGTCCACCAAAATAATACCAAAATGTCTAACAAGCAAGAGTTCTAAAACCAATGCAATAATAGCAATGAGCTACAAGGAAACTTCAAATTATAATAAGTAAGAAATATGTTTCAGTGTAGCACTGTTTCGTGGTCAGTGATAGAATGTTTTACTGCGTGTCTAGAAGTTCTACCCGAAAATTACAGACGTATCGTGTCTCGGTAAACTTATTCTGATTGGCACAGTCAAATAACAGACGTGTTTGCACTGAGACAGGCAGTCACCAACCACAGACCACAGCTACACGTGTGCACATATGACACTGAAACAAACTGGGACTAAATTTTCTTTTCGCGGAAATCTAAGGTCAGTAACAACGCCTAACACCTAGAAACATAATTGTGACCTTTCAAATGTGGAACAGGTTTAAGACTTGTTGCCAGTAGCACTTGTATATCTTAGCAGTGAAGTAAGTGTGCCAAAATGCAGAAACGTAGAATATCAAAGGAACGTTGTTATTATCTCTAACATAATCGACATGGGCAATATAGGGTTACCCCTCGCAGAGTCGTGACCTAAGTTTAGTGAACATAGTCGCCCGCCGCAGACACGTAGGAGAAATACACTCAAACATGTCTGTTATTTTAAGCTTGATAAAAAAGTGTTTATATATGCTAGCAAATAATAGGCTCGTAACACTCCAAGATAGCACGAAAAAAAACTAGTTCAGTACCTTAGAAATCCAACATAAATATGTCGCAGAAACTGCAAGCATCTCAGACAGATAGAGAGAGAAAGGGATAGATCTACGGAAGGGTACCTACGTGGTTTCCTCTATTAGCGACGTAGAAACGATGATACCGTTATTCACAGTAACAAAAATAATACTTTTACGAGAGAAAGTTATCAGTGTAAACACTACAACAAGAATGTCACAGTTCGTCAAAGTGGTCGAAACTGTCCAAATGCCTGTTGGGACTTAGTGGGATGTATTTTAATGAGCAGAGTGTTCGATATGAAGCAAAATAACCGACTGCCAGTCAAATTTCGCAAAATATTTTCTCGCATTTATAAAAAATTTCTTGGAGACCGGTTTCCAAAATGTTTATGTGACAGTTCAAAATATTGTTGTAAAATGCACAAGAATTTATTTGTAAATGAACAATTGTTATTAGTAAATATACAGAATGTTTGTAAAATATACAGCCTTATTAGTATATTTACAAATTATTCTATAAAGTTTACAAATATTTTGTAAGCCTACAAAGAGATTTAGCTAGTTTACGCAGAATTGTTTACAAAAGTACAAAATTATTTTACTGTTTACCCGTTAAATCACCTCCCCCTTCCCAAATGAACCTGAAATCATTTCACCCGTGAATCGCTCCACATATATCTCGATTTCTGGTAACTTATTTTCGTACCGGTTGACGAACGGTATAAGGGACTTTTATTATTGTTTTTGTTGTTCATTTAGAGACTGTGAATCCAAAGCTAAGCGGTCATTTCCTCCACCATATTTTAAGAAGGAAACTCATGCTACAAGGCGTAAAAAATAGGAACTCGCAATATTCCTTTACCATTGAGTTCCTATACCATTCATCTGACTGCGGTGCAAGTTTAATGGCTTGTGCGTGCGCCCGTGAAGGTTTCTGACAAAATAATGTATTGGTAAGGTTGGTGGAGTGGGAGATGTCAGCGCGGGTCAGAGGCAGAACGAAGTACCGAGAAAATGAGTGAAAAATGATATTCTGAAAAATGTTTCCAAAATCATTAATTTTCACTCTTAATATAATTTTGTACAATTTACACTGAAAAAAAATACTTATTAGTCACTGCAAAATATTTTGTCAAAATGGACCTCACCAAATTTTTTTGTAGTGACCACAAAAAAATTTTGCTGTTCTCAATAAAGTTTTGCAGTGACTACAAAAAAATTTTGTAACCACTACAAAAAATTTGGTAAGGTCCATTTTAACAAAATGTTTTGCAATGACTAATAAGTATTTATTTCAGTGTAGTAATCTAAAAAAAAATGTGTTTAAAAATTTTATTTTAACTATTTTTAAGAAACTTTTAAAATAGATATTTACCGTAATTTATATCAATGTATGTTTATTATAAATGGTAAAATTATTTCTTATACGAAATTCAAAATGCCGAAAAGTTTATATCAAAAATGTTTATTGAATAAAAAAACATTATTGGTTTGGAAAAAAAATAATCGAGTTACCTTACCAAATAAACTATCGCGCAAAATTGAAAACCGTGGAAAAGAAGTCAAGGGCAACTATTAGTATCTATATAATGGGACACAGATTCCACAGAGCGTCTCAGAGAGGCAAAATGACGCGGAAGACTACACATAAGTTCGGTGCCTTGTTCCTATAAGATACCATGAGTTCAATGTGCGTGGCTGGGTCAGCGTACCGCCCTGACTCCTCTAGACCTTTGTTATGCAAAGAAGACTCCAGCCATGTGGCACGTTTCGGGTCATCATGCCTGAAACTCTCTCCCAGTTATGACGCTAACAGTTTTGTCTATGCAACTTGAAATTTTCCTGTACATAAATTTTTCTATAGATGTGATTAGTAGAGACCTGAAAAATTCGCGTTTTCTTTTAGGCGTAAGCTAGAGTTCCAGCAACTATAGGTCTGTATCACGTTCATAAATGGCCGTTGACATACTCGACACTTCCTGGAAGTAGCCGAGCCAATAATAAAACTGTAACTGAATACAGGCCCATTTCACTGTGTCAGCGAGCAGCTAATAAACATCTGCTGTCTGCACGATTTCACAAATATTCTTGGAAGCTAGCCTGTAGGTCAGGGAACCTGCGAATTTTTCCGGTCTCTAGTGATTAGAGACCCCTGTTTTTCGCGAATAGAATTTTGCCCCATTTCGTTTCGGTGTCTTACGTGCACATCTGCAGTTCAGCTTCGTGGTCAGCGATTGTATATTTTAACTGTCACGAGCCTTGGGATTCTACCGGAAAATCACAGACGTGTGGTGTTGTAGTAACAGTATTCTGATTGGCGCAGTCAAATGAGAGACATCACTTCACATAGACACGCTGCCAATAACCATGAAGCAGAGCTGCAGATGTGCACGTAAGGCACTGAAGCAAACTGGGGCAGGATTCTTTTCGCGAATAACAGGAATGATTTATGGTGGGAGAACTTGACTGCTTGCTGGGTTTCAAACTACGTTCAGTGCATCAAAATATTACTGACTTTTGCTTGTATTTGTAGCTGTTACCCTATTTGACTGAGCCAATAAGAATCATGCCATTTTATTGCTTGACTCCTGACATTGGTCTACAAGACAGCTAAGTCGTGTCCGATTTTCATCTTTAAACATACACGTTGCAAGAAACTGCAATGTTTTCAAGTTTATCTTGGCACAAAATTTTATCGCGGTATTTCAAACTGCTTAGTTTCAACTATTAAATTAGTAAGAGATGTAAATTTAAAAAAAAAAAAAAAAAAAAAAAAAATTAGTGAACAAAATAATTTTACCCTTTTAAAAGTTGTCAACATTGTAAATATTACTATCAACAAAAACTGGGGAAAATTTACGATATTTTTCCTTTTTTTTAGACATTAAAAATAAGAATCACCAAATCAATAGAAATGGAAGGAACATAGTTGTAAAGAGTCAGAATTCGCGGAAGGAGAAGAATGCGAAGGGGAAATCGCCGGAGATAGTGAGCCGCAATAACAAAGACTAATATTTAATACTGTCAACACTATATATAAGTTTATACGCGGCGAAACAAACGTGTATTTGATTAAAATAATTGTTGTCCGAACAATTTACGAAATGCGTCAAATATTGACTTTGTTGTTTTGACAAAATGTATGTTCAATTGGACTAAACTATTTATTGAGAGACATAAATATAGCCGGGAAACCAAAATTTTAGTTAAGTCAAGTTGCACACGTTTGTTCTGCCATATTCAAAGCTATACATGGTTGACTGAACCTAATCTTTTTTCCCCGTGAGGCAGGCGCTCTGGTCTGCACACTACACGACATGACGGTTGAATCTCACAGGATATTCCACAGAGCGAGATAGATCGTGACCCTTGAAAACCAGCCACGTAACTCAGAGTTGTGTGCGAGATAGCGTTAAAGGGACGAGGCAGGAAGAGGGGCGAAGGCTCGAGGGGGAAACCGCAAGCTAGCCAATTTTCTCGAGACCCCCTGCAGCGACTCGACTGCGACGAGAGAGGAATTATAAAACATGAGCCGCGCTTCTACTTCGACCTGGCTGGCAGGCACGGCGTAGCGCGACCCAGTTCACAGACAGGGCCATACTGCTTGCATCGCTCATACAGAATACCTAAGTGTACAGAAGCTTAGCGGAGTGGGCGCATCTTTTACGCCGAGCCCGGAAATTTTCTCAAACTATTTTAGCAGCAAGATTGATATCAAACACCTGTACATTTGAAGAGAAAAAGTAGGCTTTCGAGGCCGTTGCCTGCATTATCTAGGCTTCTGGGTGTGAGCAATCATCCAATGCGGCTCACAGCCAGAAGCCAAGATTAAGGTTAATTCTACTACAGGGTAGAAAGGAAATACGTTTTCTTATGGGAGTGTCTTGCACAGGAAAAATTTCTAGAAATAGTTTCGCTTCAATCGCTAATGTAGCAAATAAATACGAAACCGTAGTAAAATGAAATTTAAATAAACTTGGAAATTATAGAAGTCACTTATCTTAATTTTAAAGTGAAAATAAACCAATTTCGCGATTTAAATTATCAACTTAATGTAACTTAAAATTCAGGAAAGCTCTGTGATCGGTCAGTTTGGTGCACCACCGATACCAGCGCTCAAGCGGCAGAAACTTTCCCTGTGACAAACTTTTAACATTGATCTTTCTAGCCTGTAGTAGGATTAACCTTATATTCGCGGAAAGTATTGTGCACACGTGTATTCAGTGGCTTGCGTGCACGTCTGCTTTACAATCAGTTGTTGGTAGAGGCACGACTATTTCGCGTATTCATCTAGCTGCAGCCTAGACTTCTCAGTCTTATACACGCTCTAGTTAAGATGCGTAGAGAGGATGGCATATCACGAAAATTTTTCGTACCAGCATAGCCTCGAAAACGCTGTACTTTCTTGCAACGAGTATGACTCGGTGATATACAACCTGACACAACGTAGCTGTCTGTAGACTTATAACATACGTCATATAATACAACAGCGGAATTCTTATTGGCTCAGTAAATTAAGGTAACAGCTCCATGTATAAGCGAAAGCCAGTACTCTTATTATTATCTGAACGTGCGTTGAAACCTATCAAACAGTCAAGTTTCCCCGCCATAAATCATCTTCTCTAGTTATAAGTAAGTCCAGGTAGGCATTGCGTGGATTCGTCTTATCAACAGCTGGCAGTCACCTAACCAAGTGTGAGGAGTTACAAAAAAATTATTGCAGTACGCGTTATGTCCTCCTAAAAAGGTACTTACGATTGCTGAAATTAGGCTACAACATACCTAAGAACGCAGAAGCAGAACTATAACAAGTGAAGGGGACTAAAGTCAAAAAGTGTCAACAAAAGGTGGCCTTCAAACACAATTATTTTAATTCGTACTCATCCAAATACATGATTACGTAAATACAGAATTACATATTTGCTGCTTTATTTTTGTTGTTGTGAATGGTTTTGCTGCTACTGTTTGCAACTGTAATATACCTTACACAATAATGTATAAACATAGTAACATAAACACCAGCTAAAATAATGAAGGGAGCACTAGTTGGTCAAAAGCTAACTATGAGATCTAACGCAAATAGTTAAAATATCAGACAAGATATCATAATAGATGTTTTAATTTAATTCTGATACTCGCTGTTGCCTGCGACTTTATTCCTGTGGTTTTTTATTTAATGCTTTATTACATTTAAAACGAGAACTTGACCAAATTGTTCTACAAATTAAATTTTTTATGAATGTTTTTTATAAGACGCTTTACTACACTTCAGTAGCAATACTGATAGTCAAATTGAAAGTGGAAAAATACGGTAAAAGATTATCTTTTAAATTTCAAATAACCAGGAAGTAAATTTGTTGCGAATTCTAAATCGTTTGCGCCACGATTTTAAGGCGAAAAGGTTTTTGCATAAATTGGTTTCAATGTCTTATGTGAACATCTGCAGCTCTGCTTCCTGGTCTGTGGTTGGATGTTTTAACTGTCACTTGTCTAGGGGTTCTTCTGTAAAATTACAGACGCATGGTGTCGAAATTGTCTTACTCTGATTGGTGCAGTCAATTGAGAGACTAGTCTGAACAAATAACCATGAGAGACCAGAGCTGCCGATGTGCACGTAAGGCATTGAAACAAAATAGGGCAAAAATCTCTTCGCGACAAAATCTTGGCTCTATATGTCGTGTAAAATAACAACATCATCGTTATAAAAACATTTCGCAAAAGGAATACTGTTAACCATTTTTTTTACCCCGGTCCTGTTTTGCAACCTACTCCCTTATACCCTTTTGTGTGTGTGTGTGTGTGTGTGTATATATATATATATATATATATATATATATATATATATATAATGAGAAACAGCTGAATTTAACGGCAACACAGCACATATTAAGTCAACTCTTGCACTACACAGATATCTATAGCCTACAGTTGTTCTGGACGTTAGATCATTTATAGGCTTCGGTTCAAATCCTGAGTAGTTCAAACATGATTTTACGTTAGCTCGACGTGGCATTCATAAAATAATACATAGATTTGGAGCGCTAAAGTGGTGTTCTTACAACGCGGGTTTCTTGACATCTTGTATAGGGATTGCTGTCAGATAGAGATGGACGGTATATTTCCACGAACATACATCATACACGAACGAACCTGCATAGCAGCTGTCCTCTAGTGTGATATATATAGTCTCCCTTATCTGACAATACTGCTGCACATCTGCGTCACGTCGACTCTATGTTAATACATCCGAGACGTGCTCAATTTTATTTAATTCTGACGAGTGAAGTTCTGAGTTTCTTCTGAACTATAAAAGTTATAAACTACACTGAAAATAATTCACCGTAGTTATAGTAATTTCCATTCATATGTGAAATAATTCTCAATCTGTAAACGAAAACCCACGCTTACATAAGTAAAACTGGTTTGGTAGAACTAGCAAAATGTATATTTGTGTATTTCCAAACATGCCCTGAGGCATAAAAACGTTCTTACTTAAACCACTATTTTGTTGAGTCAACGAAGTTAGTTTTGTGAGTGAATGAGACATTTTGGTCATCGCTCATCCTTGACGTCTTTATCGCTCGTGAGGAGTGACATGAGGTGAGTAGGGAGCAGCACCGGAATGAAGGGGCGGGGAAACGGGAGATTCCCGAGAAAACCCGCCAACCAGCGGCATCGTTCGGCACGGTTCCCACATGCAAAAAATCCTGGGACCGATCCCACTGGGAATAGAACCCAGGTCGCCTTGGTGAGAGGCGAATGGTCTGACCACTCGGCCACCGCGGCCCCACAAAGTTAGTTTCGTTGCGTTTTCTATTTCGTTCCACAGAGAAAACACTTTTTGTTTCAGTACACGTTGGTTTTAACGTATACAACCAATGTTTTGTTGGTAAATGTTACATACACGTTTTCTATCCGGGCGACTTGTTGTTCCTTAAAAATGTTTCAATGTGACCGCCGATATAAGGCACGGTTACCAAGCAAACGAGGTCGGTCTGTCGTCTGTCGTCGAGCGGTCGTCCACCAGCACTCATCGCAGTTCTCCGCCGGGGACTCGGGCTCGAGCCCCGGCGGGTGCGTGCTCGTTCGTCGATGCCGTCTCCTCTTCAATCCAGCTTTCGGTAAGGTCGTCAGATCTTATTATGTGGCAGCAACTCTCAACTTAATATAATAACTTAATAGTCAGTAATATTGCGCTCCCCTCCTAAATAAATAGAACACATTGTAACATATTTTGTATTCAGAGTACCTGCCATTGTAGTATAGTAAATGCCCGTTCAACCATAACTGTCTTAAAGTCATTAGCCCTAAATAATATATAAATAAACCCACAGTGTAGCTACCATTTGTTTAGGAAGAGTATACAAGGAACATTTCACGTGTTTACCTTTTTCAGGTTCACCACTAAATATTAACACACATTTTCTAGCGTCCGAAAACGGTGAAAATGAGTGTCATTGAAGTCCTGAAAATCTTGCACAGAAAAAATAGTATAGTTGCAGGTACCATACTTGTGTTAAAATAGGGACAACAAAACAGTTTGGTTGTTGGTACTGCTCTGGACAGTTCCTTTAACAATATGTTTCCTAGAAGAAACAAAGAGCCTTGTTGCTTTTACAAACCAGATTGTTACTTCTACAAAACTGATTGTTGTAGGAACTGTCCAGAGTAGTACTAACAACCAAACTGTTATGTTGTCTCTATTTTAATAGAAGTATGGTACCTACAACTATACTCTTCTTTCAGTGATGGCGGGGAATGTTTTAAAGGGTATAGGCGTGTAGAAATGTGCCTTTATCGTTGATATAACGTTGTAGAACGGTAGGGTTGTCACTGCATGATTCATAAAGGCGAGTAGTCGGCGAGAAGATTGCACGCCAGTTCAGTGATATAAAGGGGTGTTAGATAATTTTATTGTATTTTGAGTTTTTGATCCATTAAATGTATTCAAATTGTATTATCAACATTTTCTCTTCGACAAAGCATAGAATAACTTTTTGGTAAACTGCTCGACATAAATAATGATGGAATCTTTTTTTAATTTGTAGTGCAGAATCATTGCAATATAATTCTTGAAAGTTAACCTTTTGTTATCTTGCAATAATTCTGCACTACAAATTAATGAAAGATTTCAGTGTTATTTATGCCAAGCAGTTTACCAAGAATATATTATAGGTCTATACTTTGTCGAAGAGACATTTTGATATGTCTTGAATAAAGTTAAAATACAATAAAACAGCCTAACACGCAATGCAGCCATACAAATACTAAAATCCAATAGACAAACGTAAGCGAAATAATTCACAGTGAAATAGCATGCCACGGTCTACGTAATAAAACATCTTTGAAAAATTCCATGAACTGTTTTTGTATTTTAAAAAATTGCTGAATTTTCAACTTTTTTCCTGTACTTTTACAATATTTAAAACAATTATAAATATTACGTTACGTTATGTTAGTTACTTTATTTAATAGTTCTTGGGATGTAATGTCACAGTGAATTATTTTATTCAAGTAGGTCAGTTAGTTTTCGCTATTTGCATGGCAGCAGAACAAGCAAATTTTGACTTTGTCGCACCGTTATGAGAAAACTATGAGGGCTAAAATGATTTTGTAAGAGGAAACTATACTTACAAGTATCGTTTACAAAACTACTACTATTTCATAAAGATATAAAATTATGGTTTTATCGCACTTGAACACCCTTAAGTCTAGAGGCTATAGGGAAGCGTGATGCTCGTCTCGTGTCGTCCTTACAGCTTCCACATTTATAAACCTGGAACACGGAAAGTACGTCAAACCAGGCGACCACCTTATTAGCACAGAGAAGCAAATAAATAAAAAAAAAATAGGCGGGCTATTATGATTTTTCCCCGTTATAGCTGAGCTATGATGAGAGTGCAGTTCCTTGAAGATGTTGCGACAGACGGGAAGTTGGGCCATTGTTGCACGTACTAGCACCTGCCTCCAGGTAGCGGTACCCTTGTAGCCGCAAGCCCAGCCGCGTACCACAACTACGGTGGCGGCGTGTGTTTACTGTCGGCACTGTGCAGAAATTGTCGTGTGTGTTGGTTGGCGCCTCTGGGCGTGCAGCGAGCCATAATCAACGCGAATGTTACTTGTTGCAGCAGCACGCAAGATGAATTTGACCTTCTAGAACCTGGAAAGTCAGTTGATAATTTTAATTACTGCCGGTCAGGTCCTAAAATTGAAACTAGTAGAGGTCTGAAAGATTCACGTTTTATTTTTGGCCTAAACAATAATTTAAGCAATGCCCAGTCATCACTGTGCCGGTGAGCAACCAACGTGCAGCTGTTGTTTTCTTCAGTACACAGGTATCCTTAGAGGCTAGCCAACAGGTTGGTCAACCCATAAATTGTTATGTCTCTAGAACCACCAGTCAGTTGTAGTCAGTGATTGGACGTTACAACTATGACGTATCTTGGGGCTATACTACATGTAGAGCGTCTCACGCTTACATTGCAGCATAGAGTTATATCCTTATATGGGCAATCGCTCTTTCTCTCTCTCTCTCTCATTCTAACGCATGGTAAGTAACTGCCATTAAGTTCTGTCCTTGTTCCGGCACGCGCTGTTGCCAAAAGTACAGACATTTCATATTGTAACATCGATCTTAGAGTTTTCGCAATTTGTACAGCGTCGAAACGCGCATCGGATGACTCATTTGTTTCATCATTTGCATCATTATAAGGGTTTTTAAAATATTCGAAAGCAAAAACGTTGTACTTACAAACACTGTTTTCATGTATCGTAAATATGTCACGCCATAACTTAAGAATTAATAATAAAATCGTATTCAATTTTTTATGGTGCGCGACTTCATATAAGTGGACGTCAACGAAAATATCAGAAGACAAGCATTTTTTTTTTTTTTGTAAATTGTATAGACATTTTTTTCTAACTTCATGTTCGTTTCAGTACAGAATGAAACATTAAACAATCCGTCAATGCGAAACGTTTTTACTATTGAAGTTAAATGGGGGATGAAACCGAGAAAGTTGTTCATAATGAGCTAAATCTATTATTAAAAGCAACACCACTGCAATAGCTTTAACCATTATCTTGTTTATAACGTGAATTGTGTTGCGTATTATCGGTCAACGCGCTCGCCATTCAAACCAAGTCATCTGTCTGTCGCTCGAAGTTCCGTTATCTGTACTGACTGTGAGGTTCTGTCAGGATAGAATAGTATATAACACAGACTTCTCAGTCAGCAGATTATTTTCAACCCTTATCTTAAACTAGTCCAGAAGTACACTGGAGCACCGTGGCTAAGTGATTTGTATTGTCCAGTGACTGATTTCGAAGCACACTTACTTGTAATGAAGGCAAAACACTCAAAATACACCATATAGAGAGGCCACGGGGGTTTGTTTTGTACATATTTCAATATTTTTGACATACGTACTATTAACGCAATTTCAAAGTAACCAGTAGTTCCAAAGGAACAATTTGCTCGTAGGAATAAACAACAACAACATGGTACCTTTAACTAACCTGCAAAGTTGAAACCGAAAATGAAAGGCAAACAAAGAATCCTCTAAATGATTGTGAGACCGTGATCAATAATTTCTGTTCCTTGTGCGATAGTTACTTTTTTTATTTATTGAAAATACATTAATATTAAATTTACCTAAAACAAATTGTATAAATTACATTCTAAATAAAAGGGTATTCATTTGAATCAATTAAAATTATTAACATACAAATTTATAGAACGTAGAATACAAATATCTGGGTGTTTACACAGATTATAAGTTAATTGAATAGAACGTAATAAAATGATTAGCTAATAACATACAAATTTATAGAACTTGGGATACAAATATCTGGGTGTTTACACAGATTATAAGTTAAATTGAACAGAACGTGATAATATGATTGGCTAAAAAGAACAAAAAGTTATTTAAGAGTATGTATATACAACATAGCTATGTACGAAAGAAATGATAACTTTTTAGATATTAGCTTATATTATAGATTATCGCCAGTTTATAAAAACATATCTAGCACGAAAGAAATTTAAAACTAAATTTAAGAGAATTCTTCTGGAAAATGCATGTTTTAATGTAAATGATTTTATTGAGTTGATAAATATCTAACGTTGATCTGTATGTTTATTTGTAAATATTAAATTTATTGACCTTTGACATGTGACATTAATTTATTTTTAATATATACATGGCTAATTGGGCTGTGTGAGAGAATGTTTGAAATTGCGAGGTATTTTTTGTTTCTGTAGGACAGATTGTATACTGCAAAAATTTACATGTATAGTTGTTGTTATACTTTTTTTGTAGTAACTGTGGGCAACAGGATGATGCAATAAAAATAAATTAAAAAGCATAAACAAGAGCAAGTACAAAAAATCTGTCACCCAATTTGTTTGCAGGGTTTTAACTTCGTGTTATATTTTCTAAGACAAAAATTACCTGGTTTAGATTAGTTAGTTCTTTGACTAAAATTCCCTTAAAGTATATTATAAGCTTAAACTTATTCTCTCGAAAGAACGATATAATCATAGTAACACGAATATAAACAATACCGGAAGACAATTTTCTAGTATGTGCTCTCGTTTAGGTTTAAAAAGTAAGTGTTAAAAAGAAGTAGTAGAAATGACGGATAGTACCTTAAAATGACGTCACAGCCATACGTTTGTACTATTTTGTTTCCCAAGATTCCTTCCACTTTAAAATGTATATTTTAGTAAAAATTAAGGACAAAAACAGTTATATTTCCAATTTTCTACACGATATTTGGTATTCCACCATCGATTTCATTATCATTAAAATTACCTCAACCACATTCTTGTCTTCAGACAGACGCTACTTCTATGGACGAAAACTCACGTTTTATCGGGAGTATCTGTAATGATTAGTAGGTATGTGATAATAATTATATATTTACTAATTGCCTGTTACTATTAATCTAATGAATTCATATAAGTGGAATACGTAAAGTGTTCATTGTAAAGTAATATAAAATGTGATTAGATACATATTTTGAACAGTAAATTTATACCAATTACAATGATATCAATTTTTAAAAAAGTGAAATATAATATTCTAGTACTCAAAATTATGTAGTACACTTCCCGAACTTCGTAATGCGGCTGCGATCTGGCAAAAGCACGCGGCATAAGACCTGTACTGCAATCTAAGATTACGCTCTATAGCAAGTCACAGATGTGTGACGTTGCAGTAACCTTGTTCTGATTGATACAGTCAACTGAAAGACGTCACTTCACAAATACAGTCTGTCAATAACCTGGAAGCAATGCTGCAAATGTGCGCGTGAGGGACTATAACAAACTTGGACAAAATTATTTTCGTGAAAAGTTAGTTGCCGTAGTAATTATTATTAACGTGGTTGTCTGTGAGATAAAATTTATTCGGTACATTCTGGAACAGTGAAAGGCTGGAAATAATATATTAAATGTGTGCCACAAATTTAAGTGCTTCAGTGTACGGAAGAAGAAAATTTTCTATGCGCATGCTAGATGAGGTTGTACACTCTAAATCTGAATTAGTGAATATTCACTGATTCACACCGATGCATGAAACGGTTTCAACAAATTGAATCAGTGAGAAACCACTGTGAAATCGGTAATTATTCACTGATTCCGATAAAGAGTGCCAACATTCCACAAGTTAATTAGTGAATTCCCACAAATTTTCCAGTAATTTTTCACTGATTCAGTAAGTGGAAATTGTTCTTTGAAAACAACTGGAAATAACTGTGGATATTCACTGATTCAATTGTGAGATGTTGGCACTCTTACAGGAAATCAGTGTATATTCACTAATTCAAATGTGACTATATTCACTGATTCTAATTGTTGAAACTGCTCCATCCATCAGTGTGAATCAGTGAATACTCACTAATTCAGATTTAGAGTGTAAACATTCGCGTTATTAACCACATGCAAAGAATTTTTTCTTGATCACTGCGGTAGTGAAATAACAGAAAACGTACAATTATTAAAGTCGCTGACTTTAGTGAAAAGAGTTTTGTACCTACTATATTACGTACAGATGTACAGTTCTGCTTCATGGTCACTGATTTATGTGCTTGTACATCTGAGCGTTTAGGAGTTCTACCCACTCGCTAATTATGTTTGTGTGGAGTCGGTGTAAACGTATTCTCGTTGGTACAGTCAAATGAGATCTGGCTGTGTACAAAGACATGCTGGCAATAGCTACGAAGCAATGTTGTAGATGTACACGTAAGCCACTGAAACAAGTTAGAACGAAAATATTTTCACCAACAATCATCGGATCTAACAACCACCATTAAGGCTATGATTTTTCCTTTATTTCAAACAATTGCAAATAGCTCGAATATTTTTTTAACCAAATGCTTTGAAAAAATTCGAGACTGTTTACAGTCATACGATACAAAATTGTGTTTTTAAAATAATGTACCGTTTGCTAGTAAATAATTCTTTTGCTACAGTTAAGCTTATTTTGACAACAAAATATGTGATATTTCAAGGGCAAAAATCTAATAATCCCTTTGGTGTATTGCAACAGAAAAATTCAGAAACAAATGATGATATATAAGTAGAAACTGGAAAAATTAACGGGTTCAGTGACCAGTAGGCTAGACTCCAATACTATTTGTGATCTGAAGCAGAACACATCTACTCACTGGTTGCTCGCTGGCACAGTTATAATAGCCTGAACTAGTTTCATTTTTATTATTGGTTCAGAGACTTCCAGGCGGTGTGAAAAAAATTCAAAGGTTGATTGCGGAATCGAAAGGGTTACAGTTGTTGGAAATCTACCTTGTGCCTAAAAAAACGCGAATTTTTCGGGTCCCTATATAGTATTAAAAGTGTAAGAGTGAATTTTTTATATTTATGTATTAATTTGCGTTAAAAATATTTGTTCGAAACCACATCAGAACTAAAGAACGAGGCCTTAAGGAGGTTTAAATAAGACGGTAGAAGTCCAGTATTATTTTATATTGGTGACATAACAAATTGGAATGTGATGTATGTTGAACAAAGCCATTTTGTTCCGAGTCCTACATGAAATTATCAGTGAGCATTTTGCACTAACTTTCTTAAGATTATTGCGTTGGATTTGTTGTGTGCATGCCGTTCTGTGCATTTCGGTGGTTCGAGATAAATAAGACCGCCGTCTGGTTGAATTATTTTGCTTTCTCGTAGCTTAGATGCACTAGAGCAGCAAGGGTGATATTCGCACGCACCTCGAACACAGCATAGCCTCTACGTATGGCACTGAGCTTACTCTATTACTCTGGTTATCCCCTGGCTTGCATTCTATCGCAGATCCATATTCACCTCATATAATCCTTGCCAGAGTTGAAAACAGCGCTGTTATGCGCTGACTACAGACCCATGAGTAGGGCGACGATTTTGTCGCGAAAAGATTTTTGCCCCACTTTGTTTCAGTGACTCACGTGCACATAGGAAGTTCTGTTTCAAGGTTATTAGCAGCGTGTCTTTGTTCATACGCGTTTCTCATTTGACTGCACCAATCAGAATAAGATAATTGTGACTCCGTACGTCTATAATTTGCCAAGGCAAGTGAGAGTAAAATCATCCAATCACAGACGATGTAGCAGAGCTGCAGGTGTGCACATGACGCATCGTAGCAGAATGTTGCAAAAATCTTTTCGCCATAAAATCGTGGCTCTACCCATGAGATTCTCAAAAATATTTCCGCACCGACTTATTTCAGTACCTTAGGTACACACATGTAGAGCTTCATTGTTATTGGCAGAGCGCCTTTGAGATAAGACATTTCTCATTTGGCAGTACGAATTAGAACAAGATTACTGCGATACCACACGCTTGTGATCTGCAGTAAAACGCCAAGACAATTGCGTGGTGAAAGCATCCTATTAGGCTACTGAACATGATGTAACGCCGCAGATATGCACTCTTAAGAGGCCTCCCTACTTGCGCTTCAAATGCTTTGCGGAGAGTTACGGCTATTCTTTTTTTGACGTAACTATCAAACGCACAGTATATTTTTGTACCACGAAAATAATACCCGCTTCAAACTATGTCGCTACAGTTTTAAAAATTCGGCATGTTTGTTAGAAACATAGTTTATGGGTCCCTCAAAACGGCCAAAAATGGCTTTTCCAGACTGTAGTGTCTGAAAAATCAAGAGGATTAAGTACATAAGTACACAAACAAGCGTTGTATTTTCCTCAAATAAAATAATTTCGTCACCTTTTAAAGCTCCATAGGAAAAGGAAAATAGTAAAGCACTGTACGCCATCTGAGTGGCTGCACGGAGAGGCGATAATACATTACACATGTCGGTCAACGGCAACCTTACTGCTCCTGCCGCACACACACAAACGCAGCTTATCTAGGGAGGTCCCTTAAGGCACCGTAACAGACTGGTGCAGAATCCTGTTACCAACAATAGAGGTTCCTAGCGCTGACCTAATCTCCCTCCTCTTGTCTTATTTGCTCCTTACTAAACCCTGGTAGATTTCTATGTTATATATCAGCCACTGAACTGCATGTCTGTATGTAACGTCATAGCAACTGTGTCGTTGGGCAGCTCTTGGTAGCAAAACCTATTAGCAGGTTATATGTCTACGTTTATTTGTTTCACTTTAATATTTGTTCACATCTTACTTACCCAGTTACCAGAAAACTCGTTTTCGATAAGAATTTTCAAGTTCGTTCAAATCATCATGTGCTCTGGAAATACAATTTCCGAGCTCTTCAACGTGGCTAAAAATGGCCTTTTCGTATGGCTATATCTAAAGTTCTATTGCTTAGGTAGATGAGAAACTAATCAATTAAATGTAGGGTTACTCCTTTCCATATGCATAGTTTCAATGGTACAACGGAAACACAAAGCGCTATTTTCTTTTAAGGCCATGACCTTTCATTTATTTCAAACGATTACAAACAACTTAAATATGTTTTAACCAAATGTTTGAAAAAATTTGAGATTGTGTACAGTCATACGATACACAATTTTGCCAGAGCGTTTTTTTTTTTTTTTTTTTTAAATAATGTACCTTTTGGTAGAAAATTTTGCTCTATTTTTTCTTATTTTGACAACAAAATATGTGCTATTTCAGGGGCAAAATTCTAAAAATCTGTGTTATGTATTGCAACAGAAAAATTCATATACAAACCATGATGTATAAGTGTTAAATCCGCCAGAATGAATGTTTGATATATGTCTTAATTTGCGTTAAAGAAAATGTTTTCGAAACCACTGCAAAACTGAAGAGCGAGCAGCGCGCTAGGGGGCTCAGAAACGACGAAGCTATAAGGGCGACCTTGATGAAAACATCAAATGTTGCATCACAACAACGCGCCTTGCGCTAACTAGCATGCAAGATTACGCAAACTTCAGTGCACGTTTATATCTGAGTTTCACCTACATCCTGTTAGTAAGGATGTACGGATGTACTGCTGTCTTATAAAGCCGTTATTAACCATAGCCCTATTAGAGGGGTTAAACCCAGTGTTTTAGTGAGCATGGTGTCTTAAGGGGGAGTGATATACAATTTTCTGGCATTTATAGTTTTTAAGCCAAAACATTTATTCAAATCGTGTTATCATAATGTTATCTTCGTCAAAACACGAGCTATATATATATATACTTGATAAACTGCTTAACTTAAATGAGAATGTAATCTTTCATTAACTTATAATGCAGAATTATTGCCAGAGAATTATAGGTTAATTTCATATAAATTATCTTGCAATGATTCTGCATTATAAATTAATGAAAGATTCAATTATTATTTATGTCAAGCAGTTTATCAGGAATATAGCCTGTGTTTCAACGAAGAGAAAATTTTGATAACACAATTTGAATAAATGTTATGGCTCAAAAACATAAAATACGAGAAAATGGCCTTAACAGCGATATTCCGCCCTTGTTCGAACTATTTTTTATTTTCTTATATTGATACATTGTGCGCTTTTGGGATAGTTTCGTAAAAAAGAGGTATTTACGATCACACTGCAAGGCACTTGAAGTGCATGGTAGGCAGCTACCTTAAGAGTCTTGAACATCGGTTTGAAATGTCCGCGTATGACGCGTGGGAAAAGCAGAGATTTGTAAGAGCCTGAATCCTACGAAAGATGAAACACAACGCCTCTGTTCGCAGCGCGTTTAACTGACGAGCAAGGTTTTCCTTGTAGTATTATTTTTCCTATGGGACGTCAAGCGGCGAGCCTAATATAATTTGTTTTATAGTAGTCTATGTAGTAAAGACCAACACATGCTTCTCGTTTTGTGTTTTAAGAATTCTGGTGACATTATCGTAGTTACAACAGTCTAAAAAAAACTATCTTAAGCCATTTTGAGGGGCCGTAAAGTCGTGTTACTGACAATCTATCAGAAATTTTAGATTATAGAAGTATAGTTTGAAGTGTCTGCTGTTTTTGTAGATAAACGTAATCGGAACATGTTAAGCGGGTTTGTGTAGAAATAATAGGCCTACACGTGATACACTACATTCATCGGCCAGATACACAAGATGTTTTTCCTGTGGTTGTTGGTTCCTGTTTCGTACGGTAAATACAGGCCATTCGCTGTTAAGTGGACACTTTTTATGACCCTCCTGATCAATTTCAGCCTCTAATAAATGTATATTTTCACTGTCGCCTAAAATGTTGACTTCTGGGAGAAGCATGAAGAGTACTGTAAACATTGGTTACTTTTGTTCTTTGTGGGAGTAGCCTACTTTGAGCTAATCAAAATATTAGTTTTATGTTTTTTTCTTGAATAACCAGATACTTAAAGTCGAGTGTTTAGTAAAATTACCTTGATTCATACAGTTGACGTTTAAAACTTAATTCGGTAAACGATATAAGTACGAACATTTTTAAAGAACCAAAGTATTCTCACAAGATCAAATTAACACCGTGTTTACGGTTCAATTTGTTTACAAGTTACGCAGCAGTAGGGTTGCAGAAGGATGAAAAAAACAGTAAATACAAAATATTAGCAAGTGCTGAAATATGGGCGCACTTTATTGTGACACCTTATATTAGCTTTTACCACAAAAGGTCACCGGCATACGACGAAAACTTACGTTTGTCTCCCTCACAAAGTTCTCGTGCCATCAGTGAATAAATCCTTCTACCTCAAGTAATGTGTGACCGGAGGATTTCCTCGGAGTACTCAGTTCCTCTTGCTCTTTACATCCACTGTAGCTCCTTTATTTATTTATTTGTTTACCCACGTACTGCTCAGCTCTGAGCCAGTTTACAACAAACACGTATTTAATGACACCATCACTGGGAAAAGAAATAAAAAAAAACATACAAAAATTAAAAAATCTTATATAACTAATGGTTACGTACATCTATATCTAAAATATGTTTAATGGCTAATACAAAATCTTGTAACTAACCTAAACACACGCCTAATCATTTTATTTATGCTTCACCTATGACAAACGTTCCTTTAAATGTAAAATATAACTTTTTTTCGTAATGAAAAATATTATAATATAATTTTAATATATAATTTATCCAAGAAACAATTACAAATGTATGCAACATTGACGTGTCCTAGTACCGTCATCACTGCAGGATAAAAATTCGTTGTCTTTTTTTTTTTAAGAGCTTTGCAAATAATTATTTTTATTTGGGAATTTTAAAACATAATACTTGTTCCTAAATATTTAATCTTCTTCATTGGACTTATGTTTCGTTCTATAGTGTTTTATTCTGGCGACCATCCTTACGAACACTCAACAGCTCAATGTAAACCCTTTGCTCGATCCCAAAGCAATGTTAAATGGAGGCTTATTGTTAAAAAAAACTTCATAGAAAGATACCAGAAAGCAATCTTTTGGTAGCTAACGGTTGACAGTAGTTCATTAATTTGTAGGATATGGAAATTATTTGGGGCTACATACCTAATTTTTCAATGGGAAGCTAACACACATATTGTCGATTAAGCTATGCTCCCTTATCGCCATTTGAACATTGGTGGTCTTGTTAAGAAGAATATAGTAGGCATAGCATTCACAGGCGATAATGAACTACACCACAGCACTGTACCGACAGTCTTGTTATGACTGTAGCAATGGTACCGTAAACCGACGTTACTTTGACCGTTTTTGGGGTTACTATTATAATGAAAAATGTTAGTTTCGTGGTATTTTGGTAAATAAACATGTAATTGGAACCGAATGTTTAAAAAAAAATTGTATTTGCTCCATGTAATTGACGTTTAAAACTTTCTTCCCTAAACCACATTAAAACTAAAAATTTGAGTTGAAATGTTACCCACCTAGGTCAAAGTAACCTTGGTTTACAGTACCGCCAGTAACGAGGGTATGGAATGAAATCTAACACGCGCATTCAGAAAATTATTAAACTAATTGCCGGCGCGCAATAACCGTCCGACAACCGCGTATCAGAAATTTTATTGGCTGGCCAAGTGCTAACCTCACGTAACCAAAGTAAAACGTCAGATATACAAACGATGCATCGCAACCTAAAAATTGTAAACTATTTTAGCGATAAATCAGAATTCCTGACAAATAAAGTAAGAAGCGTGAGGAGGGTACCCGATGACGAGGGTACCGCATCCTGGATGCAGACTTATTACTAGGAGCCCGTAGGTATCTGCTTACGCCAGAGAATGACATGAGACGACGCCCTAAAATAAAGAAGAGCTGGAATTATAAATGCGGAGAAACTGATGATACCCGAAAAAACCCGCCCGTCAGCGGCATCGTCTGACACTATTACCAAATGCGAAAACCTAGGGGCAACTTCTTAAGTAATAAAAGCCTAAGTGTCCGGATAAAAATATGACAAAAATGAGTTAATATTTAATATGGGTGGATGCAGTCTTTTCGGCATACTGCATTGCGATGTAGATGGTTGTCAACAAAAACTAAATACTATACAAAAACATAAATAAGCAGAGTATACTTTAGCCAACAGGATACACATACAACATAAAATTCCATAAATTGAATATGTCGCACTCGTGTTCTCGGACCATGGGTGTCTCTGCCTGACTACAGGATCAGATTCCAGTTCCCGAAACGTCGGTTCTTCTCTGGGAAACTACTGTGTTTTGTTTCGTCTCATCGTTCTGTCGTACGTTGTTTTTCTGTTCGTGTCTTATAAACTATTGTGGTTTGTTCCCTCTCATAAGTGTATCGAATTTATTTATATATATATATTTTTTGTGGTTCATATATTTTATCTGATTGTCTTTTTACCAAAGTAGGCCTCAATCCTGTGTTGCATACGTTGATGGTGTCGGTTATTTTCCTTTCTTATATTCGTATTTGGCTGTCCTTGTTTTATTTTCCCTTGTTCAATTTATGGAATTTTATGTTGTGTATGTATACTGTTGACCAAAGCATATTCTGCTTACTTATGTTTTATATTACCTTTTGTTTTCGTTGTCAAACATCTGCCATCACAATGGAGTAAGTCCAAAAACTACAATCACTCACATTGCACAACTTTTTCGAAGATAATTCTAAATATAGGATATGTTTTATCAAAATAAAAACGATTGAAAAACGAAGTGGTATTTCTTTAGTGATATGTAGACCTTTAATCATGGATTCAAAAATATTAAATCGAGTTCAATTGTGGTCTCGGTGGCCGAATGGTCAGATCATTCACCTCCCACCAAGGCGATCCGGGTCTGTCCCCGGATTTTCGCATGTGGTGTGTGACGCCCCTGGTCGGCGGGTTTTCTCGGGGATCTCCCGTTTTCCCCGCCCATTCATTCCGGCGCAGCTCCATACTCACCTCACGTCACCCCTCACCAGCGCTGAAGACCTCGATGTTGATCGCTGTACACTCTCACTCGAGTTTAATATAATATATACATTAAAAATTATCGAATTATCGAAAATAAATCGATGTGTTACATTGACAGATGTAAAGGCAGTCAATCAATTAAAATCTTATTAAATTTATATTTTTAATGGAGTATGCAACGATTTTAATAAACAGTATTAATGAGTTGTCTAATATCTTGATTGGGGACGACAGAGATCGATTTATTGGACAAACTTGTTCTTACAAGCATACCAGTAACACGATACAAAACAAAAGTTTAATTTTCATAAATGACTTAAAATATATTTGGTTAGAATTAGCGAGTGTTGAAGGGATAAGTGAAACATGTGTACAGAAGTAAGCTGGAGGTGATATGTAGCAAAAAATTTAAGTATCACTTAAAGATATGTATACCTGAAAAGAATGAGTACTGTAAGTGGAATGAAAAAATAGATGTATGATTTGTAATAATAACGTAAATTAGTAGTAAAATTAATTAACTATATAAGAAATAATTTAACCGAGTAAGAATATATTATTTAAAATACAAAAAATATTGAAAATCTATATCGATTAATTTTTACAATGATGCTTCAATTGAGGGGATCCTTGGAGTCGCCTAGCTCTAGAGCTTTGAGGGTGAGGTTTGACTGTTGGTCTTCAGAGTCATTTAACTGCCGTTAGGAAGAGGCTTGGCAGTCCCCGGAGTCATCTAGCAGCTTTGAGGAAGAGGCTCGGCTGTAAGTCCTCAGAGTAATCTAGTTGCTTTAAGGAAGAGTTTTAGCTATATGTCTTCAGAGTCTTCTAGCTGTTTTGAGGAAGAGGCTTGGCTTTAAGTACTCAGAGTCATCTAGCAGCTTTGAAGAAGAGGCTTGGCTGTAAGTCCTCAGAGTAATCTAGTCGCTTTAAGGAAGAGTTTTAGCTATATGTCTTCAGAGTCTTCTAGCTGTTTTGAGGAAGAGGCTTGGCTTTAAGTACTCAGAGTCATCTAGCAGCTTTGAAGAAGAGGCTTGGCTGTAAGTCCTCAGAGTAATCTAGTCGCTTTAAGGAAGAGGTTTAGCTATATGTCTTCAGAGTCTTCTAGCTGTTTTGAGGAAGAGGCTTGGCTTTAAGTACTCAGAGTCATCTTATCATTTGACGAAGAGGCTTGACAGTCCTCGAAGTAATCTTTAGTCGCTCTGAGTATGATGCTAGACTCATGTGATTTTGAGACATTGAATAAGAATTAAAAGGAAACATTTTGGGAAAAGAGAATTTTTAAGGGAAATTAGGGAACACTTCGAGGGGTATTCTATACGTTTGTTCAGTTTAAAAAAAATTAAATTATGACGAAAATTGCGCAGATTGCCGAGCAGGACCATTCAAGCCCGAGAATCACCCTCAGTCGCTAATCGCTTGTCAGAGACATTTTTGCATAACTAGGCTACAATATGACTAAGAGAAGCTAAGAGAAACTAAATTACCATAAATGAGACGAAACCATTCCACACGAGTCACCAGTATGGTGGCGTTGGTCAGCAACACTGTGTAAAGAGATTCACCAATCAGAAGCTGCAGATGAGAACGCCAGAATGAGGCTTCAAAACAGGAATCTTCGTACCGACTAATCAAACACAATATCCGTGATTAGAGCCTCATGCATCCAATAACCGACCGACTACGCTGATGACGAAGCTACGGTCACGTCATTTCGCTGGTGTATTCATGTCCATCGTGTGACAGACCGACTCTTTTCTCCGACACTGGGCAAAGCTGATTTGAGGGTATGCATCTAAAGTACTTAGCTGTTTAAACAATCTAATTTCAGCTGTTAATCCGTCCTGTACAGTACATTCAATTGTAATTGCAATTACTGTTTTTTGGTGAAAAGTGTTTTTCTGCAATTATTTCCAGTAACTTGTCTTCACACGTGCTGCTCTTCTAAGAGATCTGTTATTGTACATTTTTTCTCGTCGCCTTAAGGTTTTAACAGCAAATCATATTCAGGTGGTGTCGCAACTACCTAATTCTCATTGGCACAGTCAAATTAGAGACGTTTCTGTGCAGAGAAACGATGCCACAAATCATGAAGCAGAGCTGCAGATGTGCACGTATGGCACTGAAAAAAGTTGCTACAAAATTTCTTTCACCAAAAATCAGTGGCTGCAACAATAACTAGAGATAGTTAGAGATGATGGTTTATCGCGGTAAACCTTGACTGTTTGCTGGGTTTCAACGTACATTTTACTGACTTTCGCTTGTATGTGCAGCTGTTACCCTATTTGACTGAGTCAATAAGAATCCTGATATTGTAATATTTGATGCCTGTTATTGGTCTGCAGACAGCTACGTTGTGGCAGACGTATGTTCCCCAAACATGAAACTCATAAGAAACTACAGAATTTTTAAGGGTATGTTAGCACAAAACATCTTCGCGATAAATGGTCGTCTCTAAAGATAGTGGAAAATCGTGTGAATCTTTCCTACCAACATATTCTCCAGTTCAGTGTAACGCTCTGCGCCTTGTATGATTGGCCGACGGCTATGTGGAACTGTTTAGCTGTTTACAAACGTCGAGAGATAGCGCACCAGAATATAATTGGCCCAGTCAAATAAAGACTCTCCCAGTAATGAAAAAAAATTAAATAAAAAGCTTCAGAAATGAACAGAACACACTAAAGCTCAGCAAACAGACATATTTTCCCACGATAAATGACCATCCCTAATATAATAACATATAATATCTTATCGTGGAATATTTCCGCAGAAAATAAATGTCCCCACCTGTTCTGAATGGTATATATTATGGTCAAACTACTTATTCAGGTTACGCAACATATTTTTAATACATATTTGTCGTTCATACAAACTAAACTATTGAAACTGAGCAGTAAAGTGTGAGAGTTAATTATAAAATAACCTTGCTAACGTGGTGTGCTGAGGTAACGTTATTTGTGTTTATGTAAACATTGTGTTTCAGTCTTATACTACCGTTGACAAATTACAGTATTAGGTACGTGATTCAAATGTCTTATTTATATTTAATTTCAGGTGAAATCGGGTCTATTAAACTTCTACGTTGAATTTAAGTGTTACAAAGCCCATCGTAGTGATAAATTTCGTTGGACACTGAAGAATACTAAAATAGCAGTATTAAGACCCTTACAGCAATTCCCATCTGCTTTTCAAGAGCAGGAGGGACTCAGGTAGTCCTATATGCCATCAATGTTAACTTTCGCCACAAATTACACGAAGACTATACATTTTTCGAGGCGGTACTTGTTCTGTGCAAAACATAACAATTAAATAATCGGAACTGTATTTTAATAACAGGAATGTTTTTTCTGAAGAAAAAAAAACAATACATTTAATTGCTACAATATTAAAAAAATCCGAATTTTCGCACATCCTAATGTGCACGTATTAAAAACCTGTATGCATATCTAAAAAGAAAAAAAAAACATTGCATACTTCTACAGATTACTATACGTCACATAAAGCACTGCCTTCACTGTAAATATTTTATTATTACTTTTCATGTAAATCTATAAAATCGTCTGTAAATGTTTACATCCCAGAAAAATGTGTTCGTTTTATAAACTTGTTTTGCAATGGGTTGATTGGCACGTACAAGGATTGAAGGACAGTTAACGACCTCATTGACCTATTAACGACCTCTGCGGAGCATCTGCTCACGCCACAACTATTACAGAAGCAGCGGATCGGAAAGGATATCATGTCTATTATTTGCTACACATATACTACAAGGAAAACTGACTTGACGTCTGTGTAATTCGTTCATCCTGTGTTCAAATTTTCAAAATGGTGGCCATTTCAAAATTTTTAGCAAAATTTTAAGTATCCTAAGAAATATTTTTCAACATTTTTATGAAACTTTGTACACACATACTACATACAAAGCTGGCTTGTTTTTTTTTTTCATTCTGTGTTTATATTTTTAAATAGCGGCTAACATTATATTTTTTTACGTAGTATGCCATACATCAGGAAATAAATTATTTAATTTCATCAAATTCTTTACACGTATAAATATTAGTAAGCTGAATTCACTTTTGTATATTTTATTCATCCTGTGTTATTTTCTTTCCATTGATGAGCCAATTTTTAGTTTGGCTAACTGAGAATAATTTTTCCCTGATTTTTAACTATCTTGGTTCATGTATACGGCCTGGAATTTTACTTGTCTTTTGGTTGCGTTTTTCGTTCACTTTATATCAGTGTTTTCAAAAAAGTGATCATTTTATTATCTTTGGAATAATTTGGCATATCTGAGGAAAAAAAAGTTTAAGCAAACTGGCTTGACTTTTTTGTATTTCGTTGATCATGTGTTCATATTTTTAAAATGGTGGCAATTTATATATCTTAGTATAATATGACTTATTTGCGGAATCATTTTTCCAAAGTTAATTTTTTGGCACGCATATTCTACTTATTTAGTAGACTAGACTTCTGGGCATTTTGTTTATCCTTTGGTAATACTTTGAATATGGCTGACGTTTTTTATGTTTGTGATAGAAAGACATCTCAGAAAATTTGTTCCCCAACTTTACTAAATTGGGTACGCGTATATTTATTATTTAGTTTTCTGACTTACCTTTTATATATTTTGTTTATATGTCTAAATGAATATTATTATGTAATATTCCTAGGTGTGTGTAAACGTTTTTTAACTTTCAGAGTTATTTTCACCCACTTTGGGGACAGTAAGGTTATAAGTTTTGTTTAGAGATGAAATCTTGACTGTTGACTGGATTTCAACTCACGTTCAACTTACCAGAAGATTACTGGCTTTCGCTTCTACGTGTAGCTGTTACCCTGTTTGACTGAGCCAATAAGAACCCTGCTATTGTAATATTTTATCCCAGTTATTGGTCTGCAGACAGCTACGTTGTGTCAGACGTATATAACCCAAACATACATGATGCAAGAAGCTACAGTGTTTTCATGGGTATGTTGGCACAAAACATTTTCGCGATATACCATCATCTCTAGTTATGGTGGTAACTTCTTGTCATTTCCAGCCTAATTTCCGTAGGAAAAAGTAGGCTTCCGAGATAATCCTCCTGTCTGTTTGTGTCCGTGCATATGTGTGTCCCCCCAAAAACTTTTGAACCGGAGAGCCAAAATTCATCAAATTTTGTACACATATATTACATTGTAATATGACTTGACTTTTGTATATTTCATTTACACCATTTTCATAATTTTAAATTAGCGGCCATTTATATATTTTTAGCATATTATTACATATGTAGCACATATTTTCAGAATTTCATCAAACTTGGTACACATATGCTACATAGCCTACAAAGTTGAATTGACTTTTCTAATATTTTGAAAGCTGCATTTCCTAATTTTTATCAAACTGGGCATGGTTAAAATATTTAGTAAACTGACTTATCTTTTGTATATTTGGTTCGTTGTATGTCTTTATTAATATTATCATTTGATGTTCTTAGATGTACAACGTAAACTTTGAAAAAACGTAGGCTTATCAGTTATGTTGGTAACTTCTTGTTATATTTGTACAAGATAGTGTTCTTATTTTAGACACAAATTGTAACTAAGTTTTTCTCTTATCAGTTTTTTTTATCTGACAAAGTATTTTCGTGAAGGCTCGTAAATGCCAAAATTTGCATGTTACGATTTTAAGGACAACACTAAAACCAACTGACATACCAAACTGAAACAATTTACACTGAAAAACGATGTTGTAGGCTATAAGGTCACCTAGACAAAACCACAAAATAAATAAATTCTTGTACTTTTTAAAAATTGTGGAATGTTTTTAATTTTCATTTAATATTGCAGAATTTATATTAAAATACAACAAATATTTAATATTTTCTTTTTATGTAGGAGAAGTTGTAGCCTGCAACATCATTATTCTCTTAGAATTTTCAGACTACTTACCGAAGGAAAAAGTAAGCTTATGACTGTGTGTTTGGATGTGTGTCCGGATGTGTGTGTCTCCCTAAAAACCTTTTGAACCAGTGAGCCGAATTTCATAAAATTATGTACACGTATAGTACTTAGTAACATGCCTTGACTTTTGTTTATTTCGTTTATGTAACTTTCATATTTTCAAAATGGCAGCCAGTTTAACATTTTCTGATCAAGCTAGATATCTAAGGAATCGTACTTCAGAATTTCATCAAACTTGGTAAGTAACATATAAAGGACATAGGAATTTTAGTTGACATTTATGCATTTCGTTCATACAGTTTCAAAACTGTGGGTATTTCTTAATATTTTAGCATAGTATGGTACACACGTACTACATACAACGCTGTCTTTACGTTTGTGCATTTCAATCACACTTCGTTTACAATTTTATTTTTTTATTTATAGCATAATACGTCATATCTCGGGAAATACTTCTCTGATTCTATCAAATTTAGTACACATTTACCATTTATAAAGCTGACTTGACATTTGTATATTTTGTTTATCCTGTGTTTATATTTTCATAATTTTGGCCACTTATTTAATTTTACATAATTAAGAAAATTGTATTACGATTTTTTTTAACAAATTGGAAAACATACACAGTTTGGTAAGTTGACTTGACTTTTGATTGCGTTTTTGTTCTCTTTATACTTTTTTTCGCATAATTTGACATATTTGATGAAATATTTCATATTCGTATTTTAATAAATTTAGTACACACATACTATTTCGCTTATTAACTTGACATTTGTGAATAAAGTGTTAATAATTTTACAATGGCGGACATTTTTTATATTTTTGTACATGTCACATTTGCGGAAGAGGTTTTTACTAAGTTCATTAATTTTGGAACGCATATTCTACTTAGTTGACTGTACTCTTGTGTATTTCGTTCATCACATATCTTAATTAAAATTAATACATAATATGTGTATGTATGTATATGTATGTGACGATTCTAACTTTCAGGGCTAATTTGCACCCACTTTGAGGAAAGTTATGATGGTAACTTCTTGTTTCATTTGAACTGTAATATTTAAAGGAGAAAATTTAAGAAAAGTTCTTCATTCCTCTTATTTTTGTTAATTACGACGTAAGAATAAAAAACTAGTAGTTACGAGACAAAAAAATTGTAATTTTTGTAATCAAGTGTATATCTTTTAATCGTATTTGGAAACAAAACTGTGTTTGATAAATTATATAAATTTTAGCTGTCTTACGTCGGGGCTTTGAATGCTATTCTTTTAAAATTTAACAACATTGTATACGTAAAATAAAAACGGAAACTGTCGACAAACTGCGTGTAATATTCGGTTTTGGTTATAGCATTCTCCCGTCGTATCTTTGTCTGCCTATGCCTCTGATATTTACGTACATGTATATCAGCTGTCCCTGCTGCGCATTTTATAAGGTATTAGAACCCAGAATTATTATAAATAAAACATACAGGCCCTGCACAAAGAGGTTGTACCGAGTTACGTATCGCAGCATTGAGTAAACATTGTTTGTATGAATTGTCATGCCCGCTATCCGGATCTTCGGCTTTGACAGGATTTCAAATTTAAATCGCCCCGTCGCAATTACTCTCTGCGAAACCGCCGAAGTAAATGTCCGAACATAGGAAAGTTATATTACAGCATATGCTGTCATCTGGAGCATATAGTAACGCGATATTTAATAGGGTTTAAGGGATTTATGTCTTTCACCAATCAACTGCAGAATTTCTGACAATCCTAAGAACACCTTTTTTTGGTATGTAGGTAAGAATAATTCAGAAGCATTTGCTATTTTTAATTATTTAAATAAAACCTGTTTAATTTATTGTAAAATAGTGGTCATATTTCTTCAAGCATTGAAATAAGTCACAATTTTTTTCCGGTTATGAAGGCCTACAATGACTAAGTACAGTTAATAATTGCGATTTACGGGTATAAATAATTTCTACTTAATTATTGACTATGAAAATATATCACGCTAAAAATAAAATGTATTTTGAACGATCATTATAACTTTTATTTCAAATGTTAATTGTAATTTGTCTCTTCAGTGGTCATGACCACATTTCATAATTAAATTGTGACTTATAATTGGAAAAAACCGTGCAAAATCACATTATTGCGTCCTAAATGATATACTTAATTAGTTTGTTGTGTCAGTCTGTTAATGTGGTAGCTATTTCTTTCAGGAATGAACTGCGTGTTGCAGTTCGACTGTGTAAGAATTACATGGAATTGGGAGAAGGTAAGGCGATGCCAAACGTACATTATAGACAAATGACGCACAAGTGATCGATACAAAACAAACATTTGTATGAAGGACGGCCGTTGGTCATTTATAAAAATCGTTATGTTCACCATTGTTAGAGATTATGATTTATCACAGGAAAACTTGACTGTTTGCTGGGTTTCAACGACCTTCAGCTTGTCAAATTATTACTGATTGTCGCTTGTACGTGGAACTGTTGCCGTATTTCACTGAGCCAATAAGAAACCCGCGCTGTTGTAATATTTGGTGCCTGATATTAGTATGCAGACAGCTACGTTGTGCCAGAAGTATATCACCCATTCATACATGCTGCAAGAAGCTACAGTGTTTTCAAGGGTATGTTAACACAAAATATTTTTGCGATATACCATCATCTCTAGCCATTGTATTAGAATGTTGAAACTTTTATAATGTGAGAATTTTAATAAATTTTGTGCTATAAAAGTTGGAATTTAAAAAATGTTTTACAAATTACAAAAAAAAAAAAAAAGTTTGCGTTTTTCGGCAAAGTAAAATAATACGGTCACAATATCTTGAGTTCCTCCAACGTTCCTCCATGACTAACATAAATGCTTCATCAAAATGTAAAACTGATGCACGCTATCCTAGTTTATAAACTAATCATAAAAAGTATTCTTCATCATTCTAAAGATAATAAAATAAAAACACAAAAGTTATTTAAAAATGTGAAAAACTAAAAAAATTTGCCGTATAAATATCATTTTTAAATTTTAATTTAATACGCCTTCTAAGACTTTTCAGAACAAATATAGACAATTATGAAATAAATTTTAACTATTCTCGCCGTTTGGTGCACGTTCAACCCCTCTAAATAATTTGTAAGGGATAACTTGGCCAGTGACATCAAACACGTTGCATGCTGAGGGAATCAGTTGTTTTTGCACACGCAATCGCTCGCTTTCCAACAGCCTCACTGCATTAGCATGTTTCTTACATTATTTATATCGTACGGTGTAAAAAAAATACTATATATTTAAAGTAGTATATTAAGAACAACAACATTTTTTAAGAAATGCAAACTTTAATTGTTTTATCTCGAAGGATTCGATTGATACTCATCTATAATTTATGTAAATAATACTTAACGTATTTTCACTCCCTTAGAGACTGAATTTAACAAAAAAAAACTATTTTGCCTAACGTTCATTTTTAATAGTGTCCCACTGAAGGTAAAATGACGACTATGGCCTGTCAGGTTCGAGCTATATCGACATTTCCTGGAAATCACGGCTCACCTCTTAAGCGATCAAATTTAAAAAAATTCCCTCCTTAGTGTTTTCCTACGCTAGCAAAAATCTCACTTTTTAGGTACAGCGGATTGGTCTGTGGCATAGGCTTATGTCAGTCAATTAACCAGTCAGTGAAGTTGTCAGTGAACCTGTTAGTGTATACAGAAAAGCATTTTTCAACATGGATTACTAAAAACCATCATACATTTAAGTTTTATAAATTATTCTGATGTACCTAAGTTTTGGGATTCCTAAGAGTTAAAACTGATTTTAATCAGTAGACTATCTTAAAATTAATTAGTGAATAAGTATTTTTAAAAATAATGATTAAGGTTTACTGAAAAAAATTACAGGACTTTAACTGTTTAAGCTATATGTAGAGGCACGATTACTTCGCGTATTGATTCTAGGTCAGGTTGAACGTCAATAACGTATACTTCACTCCTCCTTCTGTGATAAGACGAGAGCGGTTTTAACACACATTTTACGACTGCAAACTAGTAATAAATAAATAAACAAGTCGTGGAGATATCACGTGCTACACGTTTGTACAGTTAGAAGCCAATGGATATTCGGCTTCAGCCGGTACACGTATATAGAACTGAGAAGTCTAGACTGTTGCTAGATGAATACGCGAAATACTCGTGCCTCTAGCTATATCTTGCAGCATAAAGAGGATTTCAGTGCAGGACATTATATTAATATTCATGTCGGTGTTGTTTTAATTTTATTGATTTTGACTCTTATCTCGCCCCTACTTATTGGAAGAGACGGGAAATCTTCACGAAAAAGGCTTCGCAACTGCTTAATACAATTCCTTACGATCAAATTAGCAGCTCTGCTTAACGGTAAGTGATCAAAAAAGACCCGGAATTATCGCTTGTTCAACTTACAGCAGGCTGGACTGTACAGTACTGTGTACACTATGTCCTCAGCTATACTTGTATATTGTCTGCTGCTACACTGAGTGGATACATTGTAAAAAAAATTCCTAAAATGTTTAGGAAGTAATCAGCCTAAACGAAGTATGAGACAGCTTCCATACTTCCGCCTTGTAAATATGCAAACTTTGAAATTGTTACAATACAAGTATGATAACTTTAGTATACATTCGACTGATTTATTAAGATGATTACGAGTGCTACCATGGATGTCTAGGAAACAATTCTACAATACCTACTTTCTTGGGTCTTCTATACACATATCTGGCAAATATACAAACTATTTTTTAGAGTGTAGTTGTACATGTGACAAGGTAGTGCGGCAGTCAGCGAGTGTTTACACGCAGGTCTGTTATTTGTTCACAGTCCTCAAGTAAGCTTTTCGTTACGAGCGACTTAATGGAAAAAGTAATTAACGTATGTGCAGGACTTTAAAATCAAACGTCTTCTTAAATTACTTCGCGAAATGTCCGGTTCTCTAGCGAATGCAGGTTTTTAACTTCAGCATTTAGGCTGTAACCGCAAGTCACAGATATGAGGTAGCACAGTAACCTGGTTCTGATTATCTTAGTCAAATGAGAGACATCTTAGCGCACAAAAACGCTGTCAGTAACAACGAATCAGAGCGGCTGTTCGGATGGTGTCTGCCATGTTTGAAATCAGTCGAATGGTCTTACTTGTCGCCGAATTATACGATATAACTTGAGTGCATTATAATTTATAAAGATACTTGCTTTAATTTAATTTTTTTTGTGTTTTTCGGAAACTGGTAGATTTTATTGGAAATTGATTGTGTATAACTCGATTTTGTTTGGGGTGATCTGATTTACTGGAAAATATCCTTGCGTATTTTAAGCAATTAAAATTATTTTTTATTAAAATAGATTTTTCAATATTGATTGATTTTATTGGAAATCAATCGGATATAGCTATATGACGGTAGACATAAGCAGATACAATATAGGACTTTTAAAAAATTAAATTTACTAAAGAAAACATTTTTATCAATTGATGTAATTGGTTTTGAAATATTGATTATCAGTTCCTTGCATGAATCATGAAAAACGATTCATGTTAGCCGCTTTGAGGAGACAAATGAGTCATGCTGATTTTGAGACATTCACAAATGTAATTTTGATGAGATGAGGGGGAAAAGGGAAATTTTTGGGAAAAAAAGGGAACTTTTTAGGGAAAAAGGGAAATTTTGTTTGAATTTTGGGAAATGTTGGAGGATTTTCGACCTTTCGATGACCTCTAGGGCGGGTTCAAAGGTCAAATCCAAGATGGCGACCGTGGTGTAATTCAATATGGCGGGTGGGGCCTTACTCGGGCGGGCGCCTCAGTCCAGCTCCATGTCCCAAAGGCAACTAATATATACTACTGCTAACATACCCTTGAAAACACTTTACACTGTGAAAAATTATTTATAAATTTACCTCACCAATGTATACGAGTGTTAAGAAAGTAGGTATGGAAACATTTTTCTTCTTACATCAATTGTAGCAACCCTATACGTTTATAGCAAGCAATGAAATGTGTACTGGTGTCACCAGACTTATATAGTAACAATTCTGAACAGTTGCACAATTACAAGCTCAAGTATGGTACGTAACCCATGTTTTGTGTGAGCGAAGAACTTCCCGTATATACTACTGACTAAACGTAGCTGTCTACAGACTAGTAATAGGCATCAGATATTACAATAGCGGAAACTTATTGGCTTAGGCAAATAGGGCAACACCTCTACGTACAATGGGAAACCAGAATTTTGTTCATATAGAACATGCGTTGAAACCCAGCTGTCAAGTTTTTCAGCGATAAACCATAACCTTTAGTTACTGTGTGATGTATGCTCTCTATTGGTAGACGAGTATTTCGCGTATTGATTCTAGATCAGTAAGGTTGGACGCCAACAACCTATACATAACTGTAACTTCTGTGATTATAAGACAGCTGTTTTGACATACTTTCGGATGTTGCAAGCCATTAGTAAATAATAAAATAAGTCGTGGGGATAATACTTGCTATACACTTGTACGTTTAGAAACCAATATATATATTCGACTTTTACCAGTGCGTATATAGAACTAAGACGTCTAGGCAGCTGCCAGATTAATACGCGTATGCCTCTATCCATTGGTGAATACTAGGGGCCTCTATTTATGATGAAGGGATTTATGCATCAGTTTGTTTCAGTGCCTCATGCGCACATCTGCTGCTGTGTTTCATGTTTAGTGATGGGCGGTTTGTAACCGTTCCGTGTCTTAACGTTTCGTTGCCTTACGTACACATCTGCAGCTGAGCTTCATTGTTATTGGCAGAGTAAGACATCTGTGGCACTATACGTCTACGATTTGCCAGAAAACCCCAAGACAAGTGAGAGGTAAGACATCTAATCTTGACCATGAAGCAGAGCTACATATGTGCACTAAGACATTTAATACAATTGATGCAAAAATAATTCCCCATAAAACAGTGGCTCTACTGTAGAGACATGCAAAATTCGCGTTATTTTCTGACAGCTGACTAGACTCCAAGTGACTGTAATCTCGTTCGACGTCTCCCGCTGGCCGATATTGTCGTGACTTGCCGTGGAGAATGCTTACACGGTAGAGAAGCCAATCTCTGTAAAGACGTACAACACGTAAATGTCAAGACATAAAAGTTCGTGGCCAACTGAATCGCAGATGATGCTCTGTCATATATAGGGAAGTGAAGTTTAGTCTGCTACCAAATGAAAACGCGAATTTTGCATGTCTCTAGAGTACTTATTCAGGCGTGTTCGCAGCTGAAGATCGGCGAAAAAAACATCCCTTAATACTGCACGCCAGAGCGATTATAGTTATTTTTATATTATTCGGCGGACATAATGTCGTTGCCTTCAGCGTTGCCTGGAATAATAATACCGTATTCAGTGTGTAACTCGGCCGCACCTATGGCAGGGTAATGGACTTCCTATTACCTACTAATGAAAGTGGTATCCGACTATAATCAGTTAAACAAGCCTCGGTATGCGTGCTGCTTACAGGAATTTCCAATCGGTTGATCTTGTGGAGTTTATAGCTTACTACCGGACTGGCCTTACTATACCCCGTCCATTCTAAAGTTGCAGCTAATTCAGTCCAGTGAATGACAATAAAATTTTGGCCAGCATCATTTTCATTTGAAATATTGAAAAAAAAAATAATAAAAGGTAACTGTGTTAGAGCACACTCACAATGTGTGGAATTAATATACAATTAAATTGCTTTGATTAATTTCGTTAACAATTGTTATTTCCGCTGCAACCTTAGAATGGACAGAGTATAACACTTCCAGTGCGACGAACGTAATGGTACGTCCTCTGTCGGTAATTTTGACGTTGATATAGGCGATTTGGGATAAATTGAGCACTCAGAAAACCCCTACTACAGTTCTATTTGCAGCAAAATCGTATTTTTCCGCGCGTTACGACTGACGCCGGGAAATATCTAACCTGTCTGGACACGTCACTTGATGTCTGCGCGTGTAAGATAAAATGTGCAGTCACAGTACGAATCAACGCAGTTTGATAAAGAAAAATGTATTAATTATATAAAATACAGTTCTCTCTATTTCGATTGAGTTTGTTTTAGTAGTGTTGAATTTGAATGGGGAAGTACACGGAACTATATGGAGTAATTTCGCTGCCAACCATACAAGCAGTAAGGTAACTATTGATATTTTTCACAGGTTAAAATTTTAGTGCTCACTTTATCCCGAACGACCAATACATAACAACATTGGAATGGTCGATGCATATACTTGGAAGAAGCGGGGTACAGTCCCCAGTAGCAACTTTTGGTTGGACCGACGTTGGCCAAACGTAGACATGCAACGTTGGCTCATCATTGAAATGTCGCGTGAAGCAACGTAGGTCCAACACTGATTTTTGGTTGAAATCTTACTAATGTTCTACGTTGGCTCAACGTTGTTGGATTGTTGAAATTGTGTGTGTAACATACGCAAAGTCAACCATTTACCAACGTTGGGCTAAAGTTTCTCTAGAAAAATACACACAAAATTGACTCTACAAAAGTTAAAATTACGCACGATATTCATGATTACTATATTTTTAGAGTTCCTGTGGGTTACACAAATTATTAAAATCGATAAAAAAACCAGAGGAGTGAATTTAAAACTAAAAATGCCAAAAGCGTCGAGAGTCATAGTTGCACCAAATAGCTACGAGTATTCTCTTAATACGTCTTCACCTGCCAGGTTAGACGAGAGTGGATATCTGCGCAAAGAGTATTTTGCGGTTGTTGACAGACTCACAAATGAAACTGAAGATCACTTTGACCAACCAGGAATGAAGCTTTTACTTTATCTGGAATGTAAAACACATTATGCAGCTAAAGAGGAGTGTATATCTGACGAAGTAGTAAATCAGAATCTCGGTATACACAAATGAAGATTTTTATTTACTCAAACTATCAGCAAAACTTGTTGTGCTGTTATCGATTCTACATAAGAGTGTCTGCTGTATAAAATAAATAGTTTAAGCTCTGAGAGATTTGTCACACCAAGAAATAATTATTTTTGATCAGGTGGAGAGACTAATGTGCCTACGGCTCTCTGTAACAGCTTCAGCTGTTACACGAGAAAGGTCTTTCAGTGCACTGCGAAACATATATCCGTGCAGAAATGTCTCAAACATCCAACACTTTTGTCACTGCTTCATAGACATCAAAAGAGCACAGGAACATTGAACTTTAGTAATGCGATGAATGAACTTGTTTGTCAAACGACCGAAAGGAAATGTGTGTTCGGCATTCAGTGACAAAGCGGACGACATTAAGTGACAAAGTGGAAATCATTTAAGAACTTCATAAATTGTGCCGTTACGATTTTCTGAGTTGGCATCTCTTGAAACAATTCTTCGGTATAATGAGACAAAAAATTCAGCAATTTCAATTATTGTCAAATATATTCTTAAAAGACTAGTGTATAAAATCACAGTGATAAACATTGCTGTTATAGTTCACTTTATTCAGTACAAGATAATTTTTAGTGTACTAAAATTATTACGTGCAGCATATTGACAACTAGACGTTGCATTGTGATGTGTTGGTTCTCAACTCACACTTAAATAATTACATAATTAAAAAATGTGCATACTAAAATGATATGCAGAAATACAGCATTATGTGATTTCAATTGTATTTTTATTTCAAAGTTATTTGTTTCCGGTTGAGAAGATATTTCCAATTGTGCATAAATGTTAAGGGTTGGAAGCTATGGGTTTGATGAATAAATATTTATAAAACACTCCACACAAACAAATTTTATGTTTAAAACATTAATAATTAAACCAGTCGTATATTCAGTGTTTGTACGAAACATAGTTGAATAGCACCATTTTGCACCTTGAAATCCAAAATTTCCAGGGGGAGGGCTCCCGGACCCCCCACTTTATTAGGGGTGATCAGTATCAACCCTCATCTTAATTAAATTTCACTACCCCAACTTTTCAGTACTTCCGACGTCCCTGTCTGCAGACCAGTAGTAGGCATCAAATATTACAATAGCGGGACTCTTACTGGCTTTGTCAAATAGGGCAACAGCTCTACTGTCATTATTTTCATAAACTGAACATACTTTGAAACCCAGCAAACAGTCAAGTTTTCCCGTGATGAACCATCATCTCTAGATGTTTAGTAAGTCTTGATTGGGAACTCTCCACGCTTTGCCTCTGGACGAGCTTGACCGCAGGCTAAACGACCAAGAGACCATCAACAACAAGAAGTTCCCAATCAGTGGCAATGTTCCGCTTCAAGAGAACACGCAACTAATCAGCTGATGGACTTCCCTACACCACAGGGACTCCCGGGTCTGGTCACTGCTTCGACTTGGCCGTGTCGTCCTGCTCTTTGTATGTAACGACACACGTATCTCGCATACATATATTTTGCGCATGCTGGTACTCATTATCCTGTGTGTACAGCTCTCCAACTATTATTTGCTGCGTGTATTTTTAAATAAAAACTGTTTCATGGTTTACAGTATGTTTAGTCTGCAGTAAATAAATTTTGCCTTGCAGTTAAGGAAAGTATAAATAGCGTCTGTTAAAATGAAGTATTTTACTAATCCACATGATTAAGGCCTCGCTCTTTAGTTTTGCAGTGGTTTCGAAAATATGTTTTTACGCAAATCAATATATATATATATATATATATATATATATATATATATATATATATATATCAAAAATGAATTCTTACAATTTAACACTTATATATCACCGTTTGTATCTGGTTTTTTCCGTTGCAATACACCAAATGGATTTTTAGATTTTACCCTTGAAATATCACATATACTGTTGTAAAAATAAGCCAAAATAAAATAAACTAATTTTTTGCTAGCATGGTACATTACTTTTAAAAACGCTCTGGAATAATTGTGTATCGTACGACAGTACACAGTCTCCAATTATTTCAAAGCAATTGGTTGAAAAAATATTTGAGTCAATTTCATTTGTTTGAAATAAATTTAAGACCCATGGCCTTAACCACGAGTAAGTAAACAACACAAATTATATTACCTACCGTCTGTATTCATATTTCGTAACTATTTCAATGGCCCAGTTAAAAAGAAAAACAACCAAAAATTTCCAGTTTTGAGTAAAATGCGTATTGAAAGATTTCCGTTTCGCCGGAAAACCTGTTATTTGACAAACTTGGTTGGTGCTAATTTGAAGCAAAAGTATAGAGGCAACTATTTAAGGTGTTTAAAATTTGTATAGTCTGCCTTTGCTGAAATTATCACATTTTAAAATAAAATTAATACTATTTACAGAACTCTGCTGGCAATCAGAATAAAGAGCCACGTTATTAAAACAAGGAAATTTACGTGTTGTTTGTCTTTGCAACTGGGTAAATTGCACTTATGTCTATATGTCGGTTAGCCAAACTGAAAAGTGCAATTTTTTTTAGTTGTTACCCTTTTTAACTGGGCCATCGATTTTAATATTTCTAATTTCTCTATGTTTTTTTTTCGGATTTTGGGTTTATTTCATTATAGGCTTTACTTAATTATTTTATGTAATTTTGGGTTTTCTGCGGCTCAGCAGCATTATTTAGTAATGGCGTATGTCTAGTAAAACACTTCAGTTTTCAGTATACTCACATTGCAGAACTTATTTAAATATCAGGCATATATCCGGTGTTACCAAACTTTTTGTTTCAAATTTTCCTCCATTCAATTACTGTTAATGTTTTGCAATGTGCGGCAAACTTAAAACACATGTTTTGGACTGTACATTTCACATTTACATTAAGAATTAAAAATTTCGACGAATAAAGCATAATAAATATACAACTTAAAAAGTTAAGCCCTTAAAAATGTGTAATTTTACAGAAGAAACAGAGAGAAAGTAGTTCCAAAAAATAAAATCAGTAAAAACCATTGGAAAATATTTAAAATTCATTTATTCCTATTTGCAAAGCAACATAATTGTTCGTCACATCACTAAAATTTGAAACATAAACGTTCATTGAGACAAAACTATGCTTTACAGTGGTTCATATTTAAACAAAGTATTTCTTTGTCAGCAAAAATGTTTGAGTTGTAGCAAGGTAAGTGATGTTATATTGTGTCAGATTTTTCTCGATTCGCTGTGCCAATACAACCAGTACATATGTGACTTCAAACACCTGTGATTGACAGGCAGTTCTCCAATTATAGACAAGAAAATAACGCAATTTCAATACCCGCAGTACTTATAATTAGGACTATGAACGTTTCGCGAAAAGAATTATGTCCCAGATTGTTTTCAGTGTCTTACCTTCACATCTACAGCTTTGCTTCATGGTTATTTGCATCGTGTCTTCGTGAAGCGAAGTCTCTTATTTGACTAAACCAACCCCAGTACGGTTACCGCAACACCACATGTGTGTATGTTATTGGCAGGTAGAATCCCAAGACACGTGAGAATGAAAAATGCAATCACTGACTATGAATGATAATTGTAGACGTGCAGACGAACTGGGGCAAGATTATTTTCAGGTAAAGTATACAGCCCTATTTATAAATGTTCCAGAGCCACAGGCACGTATTCATTTGCTGTTGCGCCATTCAGCAACCAGCTGTCCTTGACGTGTTAGCACGGGAGTAAACGTGTTTCTTGCAGGTATATTATTGTTAGAGGCCTACACTGATAGCGCTATCTGACAGCAGACTGAACTTGTGTGCCCGTCTGACTTTTATTATTGGTCGACAATTTGTGCGCTTCTTCTAAAGGACATTCAACCAATGATACAAGTTTAACTATATCATGCACACTCCCTTATAATGTGATTACAAAAAGAAACGAAGGCCCGGAGCTCATAACATCACCACAGAATTTTTAGGAATACGGACGTGAAACACACGCCAGGAAATGGCTTCCCTAGCCAGCAAAATGGCGGGAACACGCGATGCCAATCAGCGCAGGACTAATCTGTAGTCAGACCAATAGGAAACCTGTCGTAACATGCAGGAACCAAACATACACAGGGCTGGTACCAACAGCCTCGGGCAGCCAATAAGCGGCAAAGTTCACCCTTTCAAATGAGCCGCCACGTCATTTCAAGTCTGTATTACTATTTAGTCTGCGTGGATATGACGGTATATCGCGAAAGGTTTTTGTGCCAACATAACCTTGAAAACAGTATGTTCTTGTTTCTTGTACGATTGACTGCTACACGTCTGACTAGAGCCAGTGATTTTTGGTGAAAAGAATTCTGCAACAAGTTGTTTCAATGCTTTACGTGCACACCTGCAACTCTGGTTCGTGGTTATTGCCAGAATATAGTAGGACAGAGGCGTGGCTCATTTGACTGCACCAACAAGAACAATTTTACCGCGACACTACACGTCTGTGATTTGCGGGTAGGACTCCGAGACGCCGAAAGTTAAAAACTTCCAGTCACTGACTATGATTCATAGTCTATGAAGCAGAGAAACAGGTGTTCACATAAGACATTGAAACAAATTGCTGCAGAATTCTATTCACCAAAAATCACTGGCTCTATACGTCTTTCACAGCGTAAATATCTGCAGACCAATAATAGCTAGGCATTAAATTTTACAATAGCGGTGGTATTCTTATTGGCCCAGTCAAATAGGGCAACAACTCCACGTACAAACGACAACCAGTACTCTTCTGATATGCTGGAAGTACGTTGAAACCCAGGAAACTGTCAAGTTATCCCGCTATTAACCATCATCTCGAAGTAGTATGTGACATTACGGAGTATGTTCGGGTGAACACAGGCCAGTGAAGTCTACCCTGTCGCCAAATAATATAATAATATAAAGAAATATGCATGTCTCTAGTTAACTCTTCTTACTTTTATGTGGCTATTCGTTTCAAGCCACCATCCCCTGGTAAGTGGCCGAGGTGGCCGAATGATCAGACCATTCGTCTCCCACCATGGTAATCTGGGTTAGATTTCCAGCAGGGTCGAACCCCGAATTTTTTCGTGTGGCAATCGTGTCAGACGATGCTGTTGGTAGGTTGGTTTTCTCGTGGATTTCCAGTTCCCCTGCCCCTTCATTCCGGCGTTTCTCCGTACTCACCTCAGGTCACCCCTCGCCAGTGCTAAAGACCTCGATGTAAAGCGCTGGCCAAAATCTCATCTCATCTCACTCACTACAACCCCTGGGTTTGAATAGGAAATCAGTGTTAAAGAAAATTACGCCTCAACAGATATTGTGTTCTTTATAAGTAACTGTGTTTGAAACATAGTCTATTTAATGCTATGTGCTTAGAATGTAAAATGTAATTTGAAATAATCTTTCTCGCAAATTTATATATGTATATATATATATATATATATATATATATATATATATATATATATATATATACACACACACACATGTACTCTTCCGGTCAAAACATTCGTTAACACTCTTTAACATTTTACGTAGCATACTTTCTGCTTCAATGAATATCCCACTGATTAGTAGAGCCTACTATTTTACACGAAAATAATTCTGCAACAGTTTGTTCCAATGCCTTATGTGCACATCTGCAGCTCTGATTCGTGGTTATTGGCAGAAAGTGTTATTGCACAGACGTGGCTCATTTGACTGTGCCAAAGGAACAAGGTTACTGCGACACCACACGTCTGTGATTTGCTGGTAGAATCCTAGACGCTGAGAATTTACAACAGCCAATCACTGACCATGAAGCACAGATTCAAATCGTGGGTTCTACTGATGAGTAATTTACTTTAACATTGATACTCTACTAAATTTGGTAGTAAATTCGGGAAATGTTTTGTGACGACATATTTCTGTGCTTCTTTACGAGAATTAGTTGCATGAACAATCCAAATATTTGCGCGGTTGCTCTGTTAAAGTAAAATGTTTCTTTACTGAAAAAATAGCAGACCTCTGCTATAATAACAAGTTACAGAATCACAGAGAATCTTCACCGCAACAACCATTACTCCTAGTGTCATAATAAGAAACAAGATCATTATTTTGTTATTTTGGTCTTTATTATGGATGGTGATTTATCACGGAAAAAGTCAACTACCTGCTAAGCTTCAATGCAGTGAGTCCAACATTCTTCCTACGTTATTGGTGGCCCCATTTGACAGGGCCAATCATAAAACTGGTGCGCCATTACTGGACGTTTGTAATTCGTCTGTAAATAGCTTGTCCGTACTACATAACCATTGTCCAATTTTACTGGGTAAAGGATGCTAAATTAGTTTAAAATATATGCCGGTACGAATAATTTTCGCAACATTCTGTTATCTCTTGGTATAAAATTAAACTCGCTTGAGTCACATTGACGATTGGCCGACGACTTAATTTGACACATCTTGAAGTGATCCGAGCCAATTAAATGTTGTGGTTGAATGTGTTAATTATGCTTGCCAAAATACAAATGTCTAGTTACTGTGTAAAAATTCAAATAGCTAATACTGATTGAATACGCTCATTGTAGCTATTCTTATAACTCACAGGGTACACATAAGCGAGATAGTAAAAGGTAAATTTGTCAGGCGTGTAACAAATCCTGGAAGCTATCCGTAGACAGACATCACGTTGGCAAGTGAAGTAGTCTTTTTAATAAACTCGATGTAACTAACGTCCTTCACAGAGTGCAACAGTCTAACCCGAAAAACCCTTAAGGTGGTCGTCTACCCAAACCGCTGAGAGGTGTGCAGAACTTCGGTCTGTATGAATCTATTCGAAAATTGCGAGACCTACGTGATTACTTATTCCTAGGAATAGCATTAAAATAATGCTACATATGGGTGCACAAACTTCATGTCCTCGGCTAATTTTAAAGCTTATTTCATTGAGCAGAAATAGTGAAAATGAATTATTTTTGCAGTTCTTTTTAGGCGTGAGAGTTATAGGTAGTTGCAACACACCTTTATTTTTTGTATCAGCAGTCCGCCCACGTATTTTGCCCCCGTTTGTAACACTTGTAGCATACGCTAAGATTATGTCAGCAGTATCATTCAAATAAAAATAAATTAGTAGTGGATATATGTAGGTTTATAAACAAAGAGATTTTATCACATTACCAGGGACCTGAAAAATTAGCGTTTTCTTTTGGGCACAAGCTAGTATTGAAACAACTGTATGTGTCACTTTCATAACTGTCCCTAGACTTAATTGATACATCTCAGAGGGCACCACGCCTATGATATAGAAGCAACTATATGTAAATGGTAGAACTGTGTCAGAAGGCTGCCAATGAATTCTTGGAGGCTAACCTGCAGGTCAGTAAAGCTGCGAATTTTTTTTAATAGAATTACAAATTCTAATGTATTGGTGATTTTTCGATTGTCGTGATTACTTTTCTGATTGTGTGCCTTGAATGGTTCACAAATGTATGCATCACCGTGATAATTGATTTATTAAACTTTGTAGGTATTTACGTAAGCATAATTCTCAAGCAACCAACTCCTCCATAACTCAAAAGGTTAGATAAATAACCATGAACTTAACTAAAAAATATTTGCGGCGTGTCACACCTTTAGTCAGTGGCGAGGCGTGAGGTTTCCAGGAGCGAAAGCAGTTGGTGTAGGAATACCGATACCCTCATATAAAACTATATAACTGCTAGTCTATGTAGTGAGCAACCTGTATATTTTATAATTATTCCCATCTTTGCGGGCTTCTAGAAAAAAAAAGGCATATGACTTTTGTAATGTTCCAAAAAATGTTACCACTTCTTCGCAGCCCTCTGCAGCATTAGCTCCACATATGTTCAGGTTATGTGCGGCACAATTGGAATGAAATGCCAGAGTGTTATGTTTAATAATTGGTTGAGCACCGTTAAAAACTCCGGCCACATTTGCATATTTGTCCTACCCTTGCCTTCTATAACCCTTTAACAGAATCGAGTTCTTTTCAAGTTCACTCATAATCAAATTAGCAACGTCCTGTCCTGTTTTTTTTTTCTTTGCAATCAACAAAATGTAAAAACCTCTCACAAACTTTAAATTCCGATTCACAATCTAATACATATCTTAACACCAATGTTGTTTGCTCTGTATGTGAGACATCTGGGGTAGACTCAGCAATAACAGAAATATTTTTGGATTTTATTCTCTCTCCTAGAACCTTCTGCGGGACTCTAGCACCACAGGTATGTATAAATTAATTTTGGGAATCTTTGGATAAAAATTGCGCTTGAAGCCGTTTCCCTCCTCTTGAGCCTTTTTTTTTATTTCTGATATATGCTCTCTTAGTAAAGAGTTATATTTAGATAATAGCTCTATCAGTCCCAAAAAGTTACCATTGTCGGGATCCCCTATTCTTTCCTCTAAAAGCCAAACCTCGCTCTCCAAGAAACATAACTTTGAAATATTTATTTCCAATATTTCGTTCTTGACGCTAATTCCGTATCAAGCTGCGGATGAATGTATTAAGTGTCATCTAGCCTCCTGTGTAGCTCTCTCCACCTGATGTAGCAATTTTTGTGAGAAGTGCTCCTTTCATGCATTGGTAATTTATCATATTGCTTCCGCCAGACCGTATTTTTTTTTTTCATCCATCGTACCTCAATAAAACAGACTTATATGAATTTGAATCAGATTTCTCAGTCCTATAACTACTGTCGAAAAGCATACAAGGGAAACAAAACAATGACTCTGCATTATCACTCCAAGCCAGTCTCTCCTAACGCTTTCTCCGTTAGAAAAAATATATATTTTTTTTTTAAATACCCATATTCCATCACTTGGTCGATCTGGTGGTAACTCAGGTGGGCCCATTTTCACTAAAGTTTCAATTAAACTGTCACATTGAATTTTAGAAGTCCCAAATCTGAATTTGTAATTGTAACCCCGATTACAGTATCAACAGTAGGTGTTGCAGTTGGAGTTTGATGTTCTTCTATAAAATTATCTTCTTTAGGGTTATGTTCTGGGGTAGGACTCTCATCTACAGCCATTTCTTCGTTTATATTACAGGTATCACAATCTTCTCTTTCTAGAGTGTTAGGGGCGTTCATCAAAGCTTTCAGAGACATCTTCTGGATTATGGTCATTAGCACCAGGTACATCTGTGTTTATTTTATTTTAGAGGGTTTACTTACGTCTTCCAGTATTGTGCCGCTAGGCTTAGTAAGAGAAGGCTTACAAACTAAACTTTATGAAACGACACAAACATCAATGTCCAAGCTGGAATTCGCACCTAGGGCCTCTCGCGCCGTAGGTCAGCATGCTACCGACTACGCTACGGAGGCCGGCAGTTACATCTACTTTAATTCCAACGTCAAATAATGTTCCACATACTTTTTTCCCCCACTGCCAAGTTTCTTTTGCCTTTCTTTACGTTTCTGAGCTCCTGAATTGTGCTTGTAAAAAGTATCCATTTTTAAATGCCAGGCTCTTTACAACTTACGAAACAGCAACGATACAATACTAAAACATGCGTGCTGGAAACGCAATGTATACTAGAATGTGTTTCTAGCCACAGGCCACTGCCCACTGTTCTTGACCCGTTCCTTTTCGCGAATGCGCCGAGATCTAACGGCAGTCACTGCACCAGCGCTCCAGCGGTTCTCGGCGAATTTCCCGCCCTATCCTCCTCATCAGCCGCGCTACAGACCTCGATGTTTACAACGACACTCAAGTCACCATTCTATTTTTGCACATTGGTAAGTGTTTTTCCTGCATTTGTATTTTTTAACATGAAATGTAGATTTTTCGACATTGGGATACATTTAAACTTTAGTTTTTTAAATTAATTAATTTTCATAGACCCGGGCCCCTCTGCCAGCCAGGGCCCCTAGAAAATTGTTTCCCTTTTCGCCCCCCTATCCTTGCCTACGGTTCCCTGTTTATGTAATTATCATCCTGAAGTGAAAAAAAAACTCTATATCTCGAAAGGTTAGAAAGATATTGATAATTTATCTTAAACACTTTCCCCGTCTTTTCACCACCTTTCAGGTTGAATTTCGGGAAAAAAATATTTAACCATGTTTTAACATTTTTAGTGAGTGTCTAATATACATGAAAAACGCGATGACAGTCCTTCGATTTCGATACATTATGTATCGACGATTTACTTAAACTGCATTTCATCCCCTTTCACTACATATCGTACATTTCGAAAACCCGTGACATAATGTTTCACGTAGTTAATCAAGCATCATTCGAAAGCAAGAATCCCGTCAATATTTAAAAGTTCAAAAAGTTCTATGTACATCCAATATGAATCAAAATCAAGTTTCACACTTTGTTTACCACTGTGGTTTTCAATTCGCAAAAAAGACGCAAAATATGTGTTTGGCATTTACATATATATATATATATATATATATATATATTATACTGAGCAGAGAACACTTTGATATCTTGACTGGTTTCCATGGATATGAACTGGAAGGATAATCAAAATATATTTCGCAGCTATTTATTCCCTAAACGTTGTAATTTCGAATGATCTTGAAATCATATCTTAGACATTTTATAAGTATCCAGATAAAGTAAAAATCACGACAACAGCCTATCGGGTTCGAGCAACATCGACGATTCATGAAAAAAAAATACAGTCAACACTTGTCAACCCTTTAGTATTCAATTTTTGAACAATTTTCTTATTTCTGCTCACCTACGCACTGAAGAGAACCCGCATCCAAAATTGTACGTTCAAAGATCCAGCGGTTTGGGCTGTGACTTGACACTCTATAGTCAGCTAGTCAGTCAGTAAGTCTGTGAATACGTTTATGTATGCAGAGGAGATTACGGCATACAATTATATGGCCACATCTGAAGAGTGGCGAGGCGTTGCGTCGTTTCAATGGAAGCATTACTAGATCTTACTATACTCCATGAACACATGACATTTACGCGCCTTCAGGAATCGACTAAGGAGAGTATTTTGCTGTTACTTAAGACACCCGCCTAATGACCGTGTGTTTGTAAGTGAGGCACGGCGCCAAGGGCGATGTTGACCGGCTCAGCTGGTGCGGTATCGCCTCTACCGCAAGACACTGAAACGACGCGCAGTGGTATCGTATATCACTCGCCTGACCGATACTTTCAGGGGTGACCACATACATTTATTGGTGGAAAATTTTAAGCTAATTCCATTGCATGCTTCTACGGTAGTTTTGCGAGAATCCCGTGAGTAGTTTTCCTGGTATAAAAGGTTGAAACAGCTGTTTTTACTTTTACCCGTTTTGAGTAGCTCCGAAATTATTTTTCTAATCGACCTTATGCTTTAAAACTATCCTTCAGTCATCGTTTGAAGTGTTTTTTTTTTCGTACATTGGCGCAATGGGAATATGTGAAAACGTGAAACAGTTTCGTAAAAAAAAGCATTTACGAACACACTGCAACGCATTTTAGGCGCGTGATAGGCGAGGTCCTTAAAGGGAATCCCTACCTGCACTTCCAACACGTGCAGCGAATTATGAGTATTCTTTTTTTTACGAAGTTATTAAACGCGCATTATTTGTTAATGTACGAAAAGAACACACACATCGAATTACGTCGCTATAGTTTTAAAAATTCGGCTCGTTTATTAGAAACATAATTTTCGGGCCCTCAAAATGGCCAAAAAAGGCTATTCCAGACTGCCTTATCAGGGAAAATAACAACCGGATTATAAAAACAACTGTAGGAACACAAGTGTTAGACTTTGAACTGTGCTGTCCATAAATACAATAATGTGATCACCGTTCTTAAGCCCAGTTTAAAAATATATATAACAGTAAAACACTGCACATCATCTAAGGGGCTTGCACGGAGAAGGGTTAATACATTACATACGTCGGTCAACGGCACTCTTGTCGCTCCTGCCTCACACACACAAACACAACCTATCTAGGCAGTCCCCTTAAGAAGTCGTGTTATTGGAGGACTCGTTCCTCGTTGCCTGCAGAGAATATCTTCCTCTACAAGTGTAATATTTCCACAGACGACTCAATGTTGTGTATAGTCATACTGAATACTGCTTCCACCTTGGAACACATCCATATTACGCCGTTACCTCCGAATGTCTCATAGATTTAAAAATTTAAATGGCCATTCTACGCCTTGTGCCTGAAGCTAACATGTTGCACAGTAATAGGGACTGGAACATTTCGCTATAGGAGTTTTGCGCCAACATTTCAATTCCGTGCGTGTATATATGCATCTCTGCTTCGTAGGTATTAGTATTGCGTCTTTGCGTATGCCTCACATTTGACTGCGCCAATCAGATCAAGATTACTGTGGAACCACACGTCTGTAGTTTGCGGGAATATCTCCAAGACACTGAGAGTTAAGACAACTAATCGCTGACCATGAAGCATGGCCACACATGTGCACATAAGTGATTGGAACAATTTGGTTGAAAACCCTTTTCGCCGAAAATCAGTTTCTCTATTCGTGGCCAGTATGTGGATGTTTTTAGCGCTCCGCGTCTTTGGGTTCTATCCGGAAATCACAGACGTGTGGTGTAGCAGTAACATCGTTCTGATTGGCGTAATTATTTAAGAGAGACGTTTCTGCACAAATGAAATGCACACTGGCAAACAACCATATTAGTAAAATTATATTACAATATTTTTGGTTATTTAAAAATTTATATCTTACATATAAAGAAATATTTGCCATTAGGTGAAGTATAAATAAATTTAGATTAGTTACAAGAGTTCGTATTAGCTTTTAACAATTTCTTCTAGATGTACGTAACCATTAGTTATATTAGTTTTATTAATTTTTTGAAAGTTTTTTTTTCCCATATCGTTTTACAATGATGGTGCCCTTAAACACGTATTGTTGTAAACCGGCCAAGAGCTGAACATTACGTGGCTAAACAAATAAATAAAGCAGAGCTACATATGTGGATTTAAGACACTAAAACAAATTGGTGCGGTAATCTTCTCGCGAAAATTTCCAGACCCTAACGATTTGTTATGCGCATGGCTGGGCAGCAGTTTACGCTTTCACATGTCTAGGTCTCAGATACGTGAACATACATACAGATGGCAACCTTCATATGTCCGCATTCGCGTAAATTTTGTTGCAGCTTGTCTGAAAGGAAAATGCATTTCTACTCTATTATGAAACATGTCGAATAATTTCAAAAACTGTAATTTTTAGACTGCAGCGTTTCTAGATGTAATGACTGACTGAAAACAGAACTACGTTTGGAGGCATGCATTTGTCGCGTCCAAGTGAATAGGGTATTTGCTCGATGTGGCTCAAAAATTAAATAATTTGGAACGTTAGCGCGTCAGTTCAGATTCGTGCGCGTAGCTGTGATGTGACACTTAAAAGATGCGCGTTGAAGTGTCGCCCCTATCACTTCCATTCTTCTGGTCTTCAGACAGCCTTATCGCTTCCTCTGCAGCAAGTCACGTTTTAGATACGAATACCTCGGAGTTCTAAACCTCCGACACACATTTTAAGATATCCAGTGTTAATAACTACAGCCTATAAATGTAAATGAAATACAAATTTACAAAAAAAGCCTTGTTTATTTTTAATCTCAAAATTAGAGATGGTGGTATATCGTCAAATATTTTGTGCTGACATACCGTTGAAAACACTGTGGTATCTTGGCACAAATATGATTGGACGGTTTACGTATGACACGGCGTAGCTGTCTGCAGACCAATAACAGACATGAAATATTACAACAGCGAGATTCTTATTGGTTCAGTCAATTACGTAACAGCTCCGCGTACAAGTGAAAGCCAGTAGTCTTTTTATTAGCTGAACGTACGTTGAAGCCCAGCAAACAGTCTAGTTTTCCCGCGATAAACCATCATCTCTACTCATAATAAGTTATATATATATATATATATATATATATATATATATATATATATAT
>PNEQ01126316.1:76503-127233 GCA_003012365.1 Medauroidea extradentata
TTTGTGTCAGTGACTTGTGTGCACGTCTGCAGACTTGCTTCACAGTCAGAGATTGGATGTTTTGACATTCGTGTGTCGTGGGGTTTTACACGCAAATCACAGACGTGTGGTGTTACAGTAACCTTATTGTGATTGGTACAGTCAAATGAGAAACGTCACAGTTCAAAGGCACGCTGCCAATATCTATGAAGCAGAACTGGAGACGTGCACATAAGGCACTGGAACAAAGTGGGGCAAAATTCTTTCCGCTAAAAGTTCATGTCTCTACATATATAATATTACTGTGCAAATTTTACAATATTTAATTTCACCTTAGCTGAAACCTACCGTAATGATAATTGACATTATTTGTCACGAAGACCTTCATATATTCCGTACGGTTCAGTTATTAAATTTACTAGTTTTAATGAGCTGGCCAAAACGTGTCTTATAAGTAGAACCACGATTTTGTCGCGAAAAGATTTTTCAACATTTTGTTTCAATGTCTGGCAAGCACGTCGGCAGCTCTGCTCACGGCTATTGGCAGCGCGTCTTTGCTCAGACACGTCCCCTCATTTGACTGCACCAATAACAATGAGGATATTGTGACGCTATACGTCTGTGATTTGTCAGCAGAACCTCAAGACGTGTGACAGTTAAAACGTCCAATCACTGGCCATGTAACAGAGTTACTGATGTCAACATAAGGCTTTGAAACCAAATGGTGCAAAAATCTTTTCGCCATAAAATCGTGGCTCTAGCGATAAGTAGAGACAGAAAGAATTCGTTATTTCACTAACCTGTATGTAGGCTAGGCTGCAAAAATATATGTGTACTGAAGCAGACATAGCAGATGCCTTGTTACGGAGTTTTGCAGCGATTTAGAAAATATTTTTTTTTATTGCTACCTAATACTCATATCAAAATTTCGCTGCACAGTTTTGACACTTATATGTTATAATTTGTAGCTGAATTTTTTTGTAGAATAATACTGAACGGTTTTTAAGATTTCATTACCCAAAGTACCACGTTTTTCGTCGTGAAAATAAGCAAAAATGAAGGAAATTATTTTTTTGCTGGCAAATGGTACATTATTTTAAAAAAACGCGTCCACAGAATTGTGCATCGTGATTGCACATTAACTCAAATTTTTTTCAAAACTTTTGGTTAAAAAATATTTGAGTTATTGGCACCAGTCTGAAAAAATCTCGGGAACAAGACCTTAAAGTGATATAAGGTTGTATTAGTAACATTTCCATTATTGGCTCAGAAACTTCCAGTTGTCAAATAAGTCAAAGACCAATTGCTAAAGTGACGCAAACTTATAGTTGATGGAATTGTAGCTTGTGCCCAAATTAAAACGCGAATTTTTCAGGTCGCTACTTATAAGCGAACGTAATTTGCCGCGAAGATGTAATTGTGTGTTGGCACGGAGTTGTGAACTGAGCCGACCAGGCATGACAGGTGCGGTAATTCTCGTCTGGCGGCGCACGATAATTACGGCGTGGCGGGCGGTGAAAGACGTCGGTCGAGGCGAGGCGAGGTAGCTCCAGTGTTCGGCCGGCCGGCCCGTCCTACGCATGCGCGGGAGTCTCGGCTCTACAGTGTCGCGTCTGCTATAGTGCGCGTGCGTGATGAACCCCCGGTAGTTTGGTGCGCGTCTTCGACCCCCGGCGCCTCCTGCAAGTCCCTCGCCCGATGTCAGCCAGGTGCGTACACACACTCTGCTCGCACCTAGCTGATAGTTATGACAGCTTCGCCATCCTCCCCTGAAGTGTTGGGTAACTTCCGCCACTTAGCTGCACTCGTCTAATCACTAGGGCCCGGTAGTTTTCGCGAAAAGATTTTTGCAGCACTTTGTTTCAGTGCCTTACGTGCGCACCTGCATCTCTGTACTGTGGGCAGTGATTGGATGCCTTAACATACAACGTCTGGAGGTTAAACCCCGCAAATCACAGACGTGCTGTGCCACAGTTATTACTGTACTGATTGGCACAGTCAAATGAATAATGACTATGCACAAAAACACTCTGCCAATAATCATGAAGTTGAACTGCAGGTGTGCACGTAAGACGCTGAAACAAAGTGGGGCAAAAATCTTTTCGCGAAAACTACCGGGCCCTACTAATCACCAACACTCACGCAACTATACCAGCGACCCGAGTCTACCTTGGGCCTACGACGCACAAGCGATGGATAGTGACTCCTATTTTCGGTGGAAAGTTTTCTGCAACAGTTTGTTTCAGTGCGTTATGTGCACACCTGCACTTCTGTTTTGTGGTCAGTAATTTAATTTTTTTTTTTTTTTTTTTTTTACTCTCGCGTGTCTTAACGTTTTACTGCAACTCGCAGACGTGTTATATCCAGTAAAACTGGTTCGGTAAAATTAGAAACTCCTTTCCACAAATACAATCTGCCAATGAGAATGAATCAGAACTGCAGATATGCGTTGAACCAAGTTGTTGCGGAAATCTTTTCGCGAAAGTCAGAGGTCCCGAGCGATGGATTTTTGATGAAATGAATTTCACACCAATTCGTTTCAGTGACTTATGTGCAGACATGCAGCTATGCTTCGTGGTTAATGATTGGATGATTTTTAACTCTCATCGTCGAGAGGTTACTCGCAAATCACAGACGTGTTATTCTGATTGGCTCACACAAATTAGAGAATCCCAATAGTCATGAAGCAGTGCTACAGGTGTGTGCGTCACTGAAACAAGTTTCTGCAAAAATTCTTTTCGCAAAAAAAACCTGTGGCTCTAGCACTGGAACTATAAGATCGGCAGTGTGACGTGCATAAAATGCCTCATCGCTTCTATGTGCAAACTAATGAAATAGCACGCTTGGCTTGCTACAATAAATTGTTAAACGTGTTGAAGTGGTGTCTACTTACGTGTGGTCTGTCAGGAACGTTACAAGTTCGTTCTTTTTTTCTTTTTTTTTTTCGAGATTTATTACAGCCTTTGAGGTAATTTAAATACTCCGCAGAGTAATGAAAGTTGTGTGGTTACATACAGCACATGTCAGTGTGTATTATTACATCATTAAATGAGTGAAACATAGCTGAAAGTCTCCAGTCCTCGTCGCCGACGGATGAAACGCACGCCAGTTGCACGTAGAGGCGATGAAACATCAGAACAGCACGCCTGGGTCGACCTTACAGCTCTCCTGCTTCTGGCTATCCGACGAGCACAATACCACGTCACACGGCCACCGTAAGTTCATTTTCTTGGCGGAGAATTTGCAGCTAGGCTTTCTGTATATCCCTGTCACGTGTCACAAATATAGGCCTAAACTGGGTATAATTTAGTTTATAACAGTTAGAATGCAATGCCTTACATAAAATATTTTGTGGCAGCTATAATACAGTTTGATAGTATTGACTCTGTCGAGTATAAATTTAGCTCACAAAAAAAAACATATTTTTTCTGGAGTCACTAAAACACAATGGTCACCAAATATAAATTTTTGATTGCCACAATATTATTTGCAAACGAGCCAATTTACTACAACATTTTTCTTTCGGTGTTAACAGTAAACAGTATGTCAGGAAAAAAATGTTTCGAAACAGTCTGAAGTAAAGGTGCATTCATTGTTTGTGAAAAGAGATTGTCAAAATTTTGGAAATAGATTCTCTTGAAAACCTGTGTTTCAAATCACCTGTAAAGTCTTGTCAGTCCAACTTGACGAGCCTGTTTACACAAAAAAAAAAAAACAGTTTTGTAGTGACTACGAAATGTTTTATAAATATAGACCTCACCATTTTGTAGTGCTGTAGTGGTTACACAATTATCCATCGTCATTATATCTCTTTACTGGGTGTAACAAAAATAATTTTGTGGTAATCACAAAAAAAGTTGGTAAAGTCCATACCGACCAAATATTTTGCGTTGGCCGTAAAGTTTTTACTTCTTTTTTTTTTTTAGTGTAAGAAGTACAAACAATTATAAAGTTCTGGTTCGTTCTTAACTAGGCAATTCACAATTAAAATTAGTCCTCGGAAATGTACTTACACCTAAATGCAAGTAGTATGACGTGAAAGTTGACTGAAATGCCTTTCTCTCGCGTAAAAGAAGCTTTGGAAAACTTTTATTAAAATTGCGTCAATCCGGTTAACTAAGCCATGTTATGTGATAAACTGAATAACGTTCACTGGACACGAAGAAGAAATAAAACACAAAATTTCAGGATTTTTCCTATTAACAGCGAACCTGTTAAATTTGTATTACCGTAAGCGTGGAGCAATTTTAGGAATATTTTTGCATATTTTTTTGGTAACATTGTACCTGACATTTTCTTTTATGAATTGGCTTCGTTACCGTCAACTTCTGTGCATACTTCATGGCTAACGAAACATATTACGTTAATCAATAACACAGCAATATTCATGAAATCTTTGTTCTTTGAAATGAAATTAAACTAGTCTGACGGTACGAATATTCTCTGCCCTATACAACGTTACGCCAAATTACTATGTCGTAGTCCTGAATATAGTAAACCACTTGCAATAAATTCAAAATTATACATATCCATATGGAATTTCATTAATATTTACCCACAGTTATCAAACAGAGAAAATAAAAGTAGCATAAAAGTGTCCAATGTCAGCCTACGTGTCCAAAATCACCCCCACTTACGGTAGAATCAGTTTTATAACCGTGCAAAATGTATAATAAAATAATGAGCGCAGACTACTCAAAAACTTTTTCTACACTTGACGAATGGATCCACGTTGCCACATATTCAGCTTCGTGTTAAATATGTTTTGTCTAATCATTGTCGTATTAACTGTAAATTCACTGAGTTCTTTCTCAAATGTAGGGCGAGAGCGCGTGTAGACCTGCGATGATCTGTCGTGCCAAAATGTCTCCAAAACATTGTAACACGTCGTACCGTATAAACTGAATGAAATATATTTGACTCGGTTCAACTGTTTACGGACAAACAGTAAACGTCCGTACGGGCGTACCAGAATATCCGTCGGTACAGACAAATAAGGAAAACTGAACTTGCGAAACTTGTATACTATATTTGGCTCTAGCAAACAGTCAACTATTCCCCCGATAAATTGCTCTCTCTCTCTCTCTCTCTAATCACGTGCAATATACAGAATCCTGCAAAAATTGCGTATTATTTTATGCACATTATGCCATTGGCCCTTGACTTATTTGGCATTGTCTGAAAGTTTCTGAGGCAATAATAAAAATCTAACTAAATGCAGGCTCATTACACTGTGCCAACGATCACTTAATGAACAGCAACTGTCTTCTTCTGGTTTATCGCGGGAAAACTTGAATGTTTGCTGGTTTCAAAGTATATACGTAGCCTGATTCGTATGCGACTCAAGGTCTTATTGAAGTACTCTTCTCGACGTACAATCGTCCGAATACGAAACAATTGTGCGAAGTACTTAGTATCGATCGTCATATGTTTATCTTGCGCTGCTCGCAATGTTTCTTGTGGCGGGCGGCGGCCGATAACATTATTTTTCTTCGAACCAGCGTGCACGTTATTTACATTTGCGCATTACGACAACAAATGATGGTTGATACGTCTACGGACCAATGCTATAAGTAAATAAATAATAACAGTGACCAAGTTTCAGGATGTTAAAAAACTATGTCACTTTGTGTAGCTACGAAAACTTCTCAATACAAGGGAAAATAAAAAAAACCTAACTTTATTCGGCAATAAAAAAGTAGTAATAAAAATTATTACGATGCCCTTGTTTCGACTGACAGATCCGATACACGGGACGTTTAATCGATAACCTCTTCAAGGCATGATACAACGTCTCTCGTGGAGTTTTGGTCCAGGCAAAACATTTTTATAAATATTTCTGATGGCAATAAGTGCCTGCGTTCTCTATTATGTTCACTCAAGTGATTCGCACATGCATTTTATAGTTTTCCTCGAACTACAGTACAGCATAAGCCAGTCATCAAATTCTTGCTCAGCCATTTTTATTTTTTATTTTTTTTTTATTTTTATAATTGTTTATTCGTATGCAAACAGCCCCGATTATTTCGGTCTACTCTAAATGAGTACTAATTTGCACACGAAGTGAGGTGAGAGGGTTTAAAGGCCCTTTTACAATGAGGTCTAGAGCAATTTTCATCACCATATTTTAATTTTTTTATATTTTTATTAGATATTTTTGTCCTTGCTTGAGACATAAATGTCACTAAATTTTGCCCTTACAAAATTTTGGTTACCTCGCGTAGTTTTCGCGTAATGGCTTGTTAAAGCCAAAACTTGCATGTTTCCGTTTTAAGGACGACACTAAAACCAACTTACTTACCAAACTGAAAAAAATTCTAAGTGGATAACGATGTGATATGCTACAAGTTCAGCTATATTAAACAACAAAAAAATATATTTTTGTATTTTTAAAAAATTTATTGAACTTTAAAATTTTCGTTTTAAATTTCAGAAATATCATTTAAATACAAAAAGTTTGTGTTCTTTGTATTTATGTACGTGAAATTGTAGCCAGCTATGTCTTCATCCACTGTCATTTTTTTTTTCAGTTTTATGTGTCAGTTGGTTTTAGTGTAGTCCTTAAAACGGAAACATGCAAAATTTGACTTTAACAAGTCATTACGCGAAAACTGTGAGACATAAAAAAATCTCATACGTGCAAAATGTAGTCACATGTTGTGTATAAAACGAGAAAAAAAAATCTGGTACAAATATAAAAATAAAATCATGGTGACCAAAATTGCTGTAGACTGCGTCCTTAAAGAATTGACGAGGATGAAGTGAATGAAGAAACAACACACTACTGTTCGCGCGCCATCTCGGAGTCCCTGGCGGTGTGGTGGTTTTATGTTTTTTAATATATCTATGTAAGACTCAGGTGACCAGCTAGCTCAAACATTACATAGAAATTTACACTCTAAATTCCTGATAGATTCAACAAAATTTATTTCACACATCACAGAAGCAAAAGGAAATAAAAATGAAAACGGGTTAGTTTTTACGGAATGAAGTAAAGACACGTACAGAGAAAATAAGACAACCATTAAAATAGTAAGGTTGCTGTTGGGTAGAAATTATAAGCTAAAAAATTTATTTGTATTTTTAAAAAAATTATTAAATTTTTAAAATTTTTAGTTTTAGTTTTAGCATTTTTTTAATTCAAATAATTTTTATTCTTTAATTTTATGAGCATGTCATTCATTGTAGCCTGCAATGTCTTTATCCACTGTGATTTTTTTTTAGTTTAGTATATCAGTTTGTTTTAGTGTAGTTGTTAAATCGGAAACATGCAAAATATGACTTTAACAAGCCATTACGCGAAAACTATGATAGATAAAAAAAATTAATAAAAGCCACATTTTGTGTCTAAAATAAGAAAAAAATATCTGGTACAAATATTAATATATAAAATGGTGATGAAAACTGTGGTAGGCTGCGCCCTTAAGATGTCATCTCGCAAGGGCTTCCCTTAACATTAATTCTTCTTTTAAAATCCTTGGCAGCAAACGTTGTGGGTGAAGTTAAACCTGACACCTAATGAATTTGTGTAATTTCCGTGTTCCCGGTGGTTCACTACCTCTCAGTATCTCCCACAACCTTCAACGCGATATAATGCCTAGTCTGGTCGGATAACGTTGGGCAATTGTCCTGCTACAAGCGCGCGGGATTATCGTGTTTGTTCTGCGCGCCGGGAAATAACTCCCGGGCATTCACTGGGGCTGTAATAACCGCGGTTATCTGTGTTATCGTTTATGGAATGTCAACCAATTATGCTTCCTCTGCACATAAAGTCCTGCTATACGTCTGTCCTCTCTCTCGCCTTGCCAACATACTGATGCTCTAGGCATTGTGGTGATATAGCGTGCTTCACTGCTCTAGCCTCGAATTACGTAGCTGATACACGATACGTTAATGTAAGGAAGTAGGCACATCACCGCACATACTCGCTGTACGGTCTGACAATTCAATCATATTAACGGTACTCGTCATGCTTAGCCTCTGTATTAAAATACGTTAGCAAAATGATAGTAAATTTTTTCTGTAGCTATGTATTTCCTAATTTTCTAATTTTAGGGCCATGAACTCTCCGAGAAAAGAATTTTGCACCAGTTTGTTTCAGTGCGTTACATTCACATGTGCAGCTGTGCTTCATGGTTATTAGCAGCGTGTCTTTGTGAAGCGACGTCTCTCATTAAACTGCGCCAATCAGAACAAGGATAATGCAACACCACAATTGTGTGATATCCCCGATAGAAACTTATGACACGTGACAGTTAAAACATAAAACATCTGTCTATGAAGCAGAACTGCAAATGTGCGAATGTAGCACTGAAACAAGCTGAGGCAAAATTATTTTTTGCGGAAAGGTAAAGGTCCTGTCTATTTTAAACTGTCTGTAATTTATATTTTTGCAATTTAAATTATTCAGTACTCTGTCTTCCCCTTGTTCGCCGTATGCATGTACGACGCAGCGAGGTGTGACGTGTTACAATGTAAATAGTGCTTAGTAATGGCAAAGGACCGGTAGTTGTTTACGCATCAACATGTTTGAATGACTTGCGTGCAAATCTGAATCTCTGCTTCGTGGTCAGTTATTAAATGTTTTTAACTACCACAGTAGAGCCAGTGAGTTTTTATGGAAATAATTCTACAACAGTATGTTTCAACGCCTTATGCACACGTCTATTTCTCTACTTCGTGGTCCTATCCGCAAATCACAGACTTGTAGTGTCGCAGTACCCTTGTAATGACTGGCACAGTAAAATATGTAACACCACTAAATAAGGCAAACTGCCAACAACAACCACGATGCCACAGACTAATAAGTAATACAGATGTGAAATGACATGACGGCTCATTTGATACGGGCTAACTTCGCCGCTTATTGGCTGCCCGAGGTTGTTGATACCAGCCCCGTGTATGTTTACCTCCTGCGTGATACGGCAGGTTTCCTATTGGCCTGGCTGTCGGCTAGCAAGGCAGCCACCTTACTCTCCGCCATGTTGCTGGCCAGGGAAGGCATTTTATTGGCGTGTGTGACAGTTCGCATTCCTACCAGCTATTTCACGTCTGTATTCCTAGATATTCTATGACGATGCAGAGCTTCATATATGTACGTAAGGCGTTGAAACAAAGTAGTGCAAAATCGTTTCGTAATAACCACCGCCTTGGAAAAGACTATCCACGACTCTGAGTTGTGTATGAAACTATTCGACAGGTAGAGTCAGGCGCCCTCGTCTACCAGTGGCGTTAAAGAGTTCTCCAGTAACTCTTCCTCAGTAACAGGAAAGTACTCGAGTGGTAATTTCCTCCAGTGACGTCTGCTTAGTAGTTGATGCACGACCATGCTTTGCCGCTTCATATATCCTGGATTGCATGGTTTAAGTATTGCTGTTCATGTTTCGTAATAGGAGAACCAAAAACACATTTCGTCTTACTTAAAATTGTATGTTTCGTTATTTGATATGGCATGTAGCATAAGCCATCAAGATCATTCGTTGGCAGCTGACTCACTCTCACACTTAAGGAGAGATTCTGTTTCCTTGCAAGCATGCAGCATGCTCAGATTTCGGCAGGACGTGTCTGACAACTAGACACCATGTGATATACGTTACCTCCAAGCTTAACTACAAATAGGTTTACAAACGGAACCATTCGTATGCATAAGACATTGCATTACGAGTGAATATTTCAGAGTTGCAGAAAACCCTCAAACCCTCACAATAATACTTAAGGGAGTTCTTCAAGTACGATAAAAACATAATTTATATATTTATGAAATAGTGATAGTTTTATAGACGATAATTCAGAGTGCAAATTTCTCTCAGAAAACAATTTTAGCTCGCATAGTTTTCTCATAATTGTTCGCCAAAGTCAAAATTTGCATGTTGCGCTGCCATACAAATAGTAAAAACCAATTGACTTACTTAAATGAGATAATTCACAGAATACTTTGTTGCATAGTCCATGCCATGTTATTCCACTGTGAATTATTTCGGTTTTGTAAGTCAAGTGGCTTTTACTATTTGCATGGCAGCGTAACATGCAAATTTTGACAGTGATGCACCGTTATAAGAAAACTGTAATCACAAGTTTCATCTATAAAACTAACATGATTTCATACAAGTATAAAATTAAGAATTTATCGGACTTGAACACCCGTAATAGGGCGTGGTAGATAAATGTGCGCTGAATTCTTCAGTTGAAATCTACACGTGTTTTGAAAATCACACTGTGTGGTGTTGGCTTAAAAGCGAAGTCTACACGCGTAGGGTGGACACAAGAGAGGAACTTCTCGCTCGTATTCACCATGCTTGTGCTCAAGTAAAGCAATGTACTAATGAGCTCAGATCAGCAACACAGCAGCTGTCTATCAGAGCAGCAAAATGCATTGAAGTTGTTGGTGGAGTGTTTGAACATGTTTTGTGAGGAAATGTACACAATTAAACAAAACATACGATAGCAGTATCGTGACTTACCGTCACTAGCACTTATCTCGTTCCTTGTTGTTTTCAATAGGTTTCTTTGAAATGGTTAAGAAAAGGGTATATGTTTATTAGAAACGTTTTGTTCAGAATCACCAGTACTATCACCTCTCAAAGCATGTACCTTTCCTCCCGACTCATCCTGTATATAAATTACTGGGACAGGGGAAGCAAATATCAAGTGGGTTGGCTGTATCTTAAAAGCCAAGACTTTGTGGCGAATATTTGTTTTCGCGCCATTTTGGTTTCATTGCCTTACGTGTAGTTCTGCAAAACTGTTTCGTAATCAGCGATTTGATGTTTTAACTCTCAAATGTCTTGGGGTTCCACTGACGAATCACAGACGCTTGGTGTGACGATAGTCTTATCCTTACTGGTACAGTCGAATGAAAGACTTGTCTGGACAAAGACACGCTGCTAATAACCATGAAGCAAAGCTGCCGACGTGCACGTGAGACACTGAACCAAAGTGGTGCAGAAATATTTCCGTGACATACTCGTGGCTCTATGAATTGTAATAGGTATAAGAATAGTGCTGCATACAACAGGGAATGAGGACACGCTTTCGCATACTTTACCTCCGGAGATCAGGTTATTGTCTTGTGTACCTACACTAACCGAGTAACCACACTCATCCTGTTAGTCGTCCTCACTTCCCGTCGTGTCCCTGCACCTACCTCAGAATAGCATAACTGTTATTGGCAGAGCCACGCTTTTGTCGCGAAAACATTTGACTACACAAATAGAGTAAGGTTACTGTGACTCTGTAAGTCTGTAATTTGCCAAGGCAAGTGAGGGTAAAATTATCCAATCACAGACGATGTAGCAGAGCTGCAGGTGTGAACATAACGCATTGAAACCAAATGTTGCAAAAATCTTTTCGCCATAAAATCGTGGCTTTAATTATTGGTCATCCTTCTCGTCCAGGGCGGATCCTCGTCAAACCAAGATGGCAATGTTCTTTTAGTAACAATGTTTCGCAGACTTAGTTGTTCTACGGTCAGAAACTTGCTTATTTCCTGCTAATATCTTGCAATAGACGGGACTCTGTCTGTGTACTCATCTGACTTCTGCTACTAGAGGACAATTTATGTGGTGCACCTGAAGAACTTCTTCAATCGACGATATCAAGTCAACTGCAAAATGACCACTATCCAGTTATGTAGGCGCGAAAATATACAATAGTTATATGCAGTGGAAATTGCGGAAATATTTGAAGTCATAACAGTATTTAATAAACTATAGTATCTTTATCCTACTAGTGTTGTATTATGCAGTTTGTGATATGTGTGAACAGTTTTGGGGTTAATCCCACACGTCGTATATGTTAAAGCTGTACATTTTCAAATGAGACCGTTGAAGAGAGAAATGATGCTTCAAATGAACGGTAACAAGAGTCCGGAATAATTCGCGGGGTCGCTGACAAGTAGGCTAGCATCCAAGAATATGTGTGCTCTCAAACAGACAACAGCTGTTCATTAGCTGCTCGCTGACACTGTGATATGGGCCTACATTGGCACAGCGACTTACACGAGGTGTCAAATAAGTCAAGGACCAATTGCGAAAGTGACACGAACTTATAGTTGCTGCAATTCTAGCTTGTACCTAAATGAAAACGCTAATTTTTGAGGTCCCTAACGATAACTAATACCGGTACAACACTTCCAATGTTATATATACTCAGCTCTTTGGAGCCTAGTAGTCAACTTTCCCGTGAATTTATAATCTCTGTAGCAATAATAACGCAAAATTTACACGTTTCTATCTGTGGAATTGAGAATATTTCTGGTATAGTTTCAAGCGTGGTACCTTGTTAAGACACCGCATTTTTCTGTTGGTGTCTCCTTGCTTCGGTGGACCAACCACAACTTCACTTCAGTATGCATGATGACTGAAGTGTACTAATCATCGAATTATTTAGTTTATATATACCAGGCGATTTCGTTTTTCTACTACCAAGAAAACTCCAGATTTGTCATAAACTATTGCGAGCTAATTTAACTTGCGTGACTGGGTATCCACTAGAGAATTTAGCGAAATCAAGGACCTGACGACAAGATACTGCCATCTTATGAACATTCGGGCTTCAGCTGTGATTGGCTACCCCAGTGAGTTGCCGGACTTAGTAAAATAAGATTCGTTTAACGTTCTACTGCGGGTACTTAACGCACGTTGAAGATAATCATTTTTTTTATTCCTAAACTGTTTCACTCACAGTTTGTTAAAAATTGTTTTTACCGTGTAGTCAAATTTTTTTCAAGAAAAAATTATATGCATTCAGCTAATTCGTTAATTAATGATAATTTACTGAATTGCTTAATTAGCTGAAACCACTGTGTGTTTTGTTTTTAAAAAATTAGTTAACATAGTGTACATTATTTTAAACAAAACTGTGCAACTATTTTTGTATCTAGTCTCGTTTATAATTAAGAAATAACTATCTTAAAAGCAGTAGAAATTATAGATCACGGCCTTAACCGTCCGGATTACTTCATGGAATTGGGGACAAGCATAATTTGAATAGTTGAAAAAAAAAAAAAAAAAAAAAAAGTAAAGGCACTTGTGATTGGAAGTAAACATTGAAAGATACTTGAAAATCGTGAAGTTCTTTAAAGTCGAACATAGCTTCCAATAAACAGTATTATCTTTGTTCTGCTGTTATTGGGGATGTTGTAATATGCAGCACGTGTAAACAGTTTCGGATTAAATCACACACTTTCAGCGTTAAAGCTGTATAGTTATAACTGGACATGTTGAAGAGAGAGACAGTATTTCAGTGCTATACACAGCACGTTGGAGCCTAGCAAATAGTCCTCCTTTACCGCGATTTTCCAGTGTCTAATGTAGCTTGTATAGCATCTTAACTTCAAATTTATTCACGGAATTTTCCTGTCCCTGGTAATAGGACGGTCGAAATTCATTATGACGAACATTCATTAACAGGTATTAACCCTTGAATTCCGCAAAAAAAAAATTTGCACTTACATGTTCCAGTGCCTTACGCGTACTATGCAGTTATCCTTCATGGTGTCAAGCACAACTGGCCGTGTGTTCGTGTGAGTGAGGCACGGCGCCAAGGGCGATGTTGACCGGCTCAGCTGGTGCGGTATCGCCTCTACTGCAAGACACTGAAACGGCGTGCAGTGGTATCATAGATCACTCGTCTGACTGACACTTTCAGTGGTGACCCCATCGATTTATTGGTGACAAGTTTTAAACAAAGTCCATTGCCTATTTGTAGAGTAGTTTCACACGAATCCCGCGAGTAGATTTCCAGATATATCAGGTAGAAAAATTGTTTGTAGTCAGTTTGAGAGGCTCCGAAATAATTTTTTTCTTCTGATTGCATTGATGATTTGAAGATATCTTTCCGTCATTGTTTAAATAATATTTTACCTTCGTTAATTGGCTCAATGGACACAAGTGGAATAGTTTCGTCAAAGAATTTTTTTACGAACACATTGCAAAATATTTGAAGCGCTTCGTAGGCGGCCACTTAGGGCCTCGCTTTTTGTTTTGCAGTGGTTTCGGAAAAAATTTTTACCACAAATTAATGCATATATCAAAAATTAATTCTTGCAGTTTTGACACTTGTGTTATGTATCTTCGTTTGTATCTCAAATCTTCTGTTGCAATATACCAAACGGAATTTTACATTTTTGCCCCTGAAATATCGCATATTTTGTTGTCAAAATAAGTTAAAATGAAGCAAAATAATTTTTTGCTAGCAAACGGTACATTATTAAAAAAAAAAATAAATAAATAAAAGCTCTAGCAACGTTGTGTATCGTATGGCTGTACACAGTCTCAAAATTTTCAAAGCATTTGGTTTTAAAAATTTCTAGTTATTTGCAATTGTTTGAAATAAATGTAAGATCATAGGCTAATAAGAATTATATTATTGCGACACAACACATCTGTAATTTGCGGGTAAAATCTCAAGAATCTGAGAGATAAAAATAACCTAACATTGTGCTGGAAGCAGAGCTGCGGCGCGTATTCTTAGGTATTCATGACTATTAACAGTGTTTTTGTGCAGAGTTATTATTCATTTGACTTTGCCAATCAGTACACGGATAACTGTGACACATCACGTCCGTGATTTGCGGGTTTAACTTCCAGACGCTGGGTGTTACGGCATCCAATTACTGACCACAAAGCAGAGATGCAGGTGCGCACGTAAGGCGCTGAAACAAAGTGCTGCAAAAATATTTTCGCGAAATTTCCTGTCTCTAATAATAAGTAATTTTTTAAAAAATAAATAAACTTTGGTTTTAATTAATCATGTAATTTTATCAATTCTTACTGAAGCACTAATTATATATATGTAATATTTTTGTCTAGAAAAATTAGATCAAACAGTAAAAACAACTTCTAACAAAACTGTGCAGCAGTGTTGCGATACTTACTTTCGTATTGGAATTTAATAAAAATATCATAAAACCAAAGGAAATTATGCATCGTGGCCGTAAAATAATAACGTTGAAAAAAGCCTATTTTGTGTATTTGATAATTTTTTGTCGTCCATTTATTCCTTTTTCGTTCATAGATTTATTTTGCTTGTAATTTATATATTGTCTTGCACTGAGTTTTGTTCACTAGTTCTAACTTAGCATACATTTGTGCACTATACCGCATTTATTTCATTATTTTAAATTTCTTACGTTGTAATCAGCAATACAATCGAATAAATATACAAGATGTTTTACCTGGCAGTAACGGTAAATGCGTCACGTGTCTGACTGGCTGTGTTTCGTACTGGATCTGGCAAACAAAGTGGCTCATTGAGAGACAACCTTGTCGCACATTCTAATTAAGAGAAGTCCCCCAGTCACGCATTTTATTCGCTGCAGGCCATAGATGAGAGGATATAAACAAAAGGAAATGCCATACCGAGCGAGACCAGTTGCTCGCTTCTTCTAGAATAACGCCATCTTTATGTGCCGACAACTAAAATAGGACGCAGTGTTTATGTAGTTGTGTTTGTTTATAATGAGGTGTCCTTGAAATTCTATGAACGTTTCTATGTCTCTGTTTTATGGATAAGGCTGGTTATTTTCTTTTATAGAACAGTCTGAGAAAGAAGTTTTAACAACGTGGTTTATCGCGGGAAAACTTGACTGTTTGTTGAGTTTCAATGCACGTTCAAATTATCAAAAGATGACTGAGTTCTCTTGCACGTGCAGCTATTGCCATGTTTGACAGAGCCAATAAGAATCCTGCTATTGTAATATTTTATGCCTGTTATTGGTCTGTAGACAGCTACGTTGTGTCATACATACATCAACCAATCATAAACGTCACCAGAAACTACAGTGTTTTCGGGTGTATGTTGGCACAGAACATTTTCGCGATATACCATCAACGCGGACACACAAGGGTATGAAGGCCCGAAGCCAACATCACAGAGTTTGCTCGGTTATGTATAGGCAAGTGAGTTCCAACCTGTCATCGAATAATGACGCGAAATTGGCATGTATCTACCAATATGTAGGGCCACGATTTTGTCGCGAAAAGATTTTTGCCCCACTTTGTTTCAGTGTCTTTCGTGCACATCGGCAGTTCTGCTTCATGATTACTGGCAGCGTGTCTTTGTTCATACACGTTGCGCATTTGACTGTACCAATCAGAATAAGATTATTGTGACTCCGTGCGTCTGTAATTTGCCAAGGCGAGTGAGAGTAAAATCACCCAATCACAGACGATGTAGCGGAGCTGCATGTGTGCACATGAAGCATTGAAGCTAAATGTTGCAAAAATATTTTCGCCATAAAATCGTGGCTCTACTTATAAGTTTTGAGCAAGATCCGGGATTGCTTACAGGGCTTGCAGGTATAACTCGGTGGTCGATTAACGTATTCACGTGACGGAGCAAGCATCGCCTTCCCTCAGAAGCTTTATTAATGTAACAGCCTCGTGATTTTAAAAAAGCTAGGTTTGAATTGTAAACATTTTCGTGGCCCCTTTAGAATGGTTAGATATGATAGTGTATCGTGAAAATGTTTTGTGCCAACATACCCTTGAAAACACTGTGGTTTCTTGCAACACGTATGGTTGGGTGATATACGTCTGCCACAACGTAGTAGGGGCACCAAGCATTACAACATCAGGATTCTTATTGTCTCAGTCAAACAGGGTAACAGCTATACGTACAAGAGATTGCTAAGTTAAACGTACGTAAAAACCCAACAAACAGTCAAATTTTCCCGCGTTAAACCATCATTTCTGACTATAGTTTATATTTGGCAGACGACCTTTATATCATTGGTTGATTACGTTGTTTATGAACACACCAACTACCGGCCAACAGCAGAAGTTCGTACAGTACATAGTAACTTGAAATCCAGTCTATTGTGAAACAATAACGTGACATTTTGGTTTGTCTACTTATCACACGCTCGAAAACTCTATATGGGTTACTCTGTGATCACCTCATTCTTAAATTTTCCTTTGACAATACTAAACTCGTGATTTCAGGCTATGCTCTCATGTTTATTTTTTACGCCTAAACTAGAGCAGATGCCAAAAACCTGTCCAGCAATTTTCTTTAAAATCTTCTCCATTTCGCTGATTTTTTCAAGACAGTAAATAGCCTGCTATGGTTTTAATTAATTGTGTAACTAATGAAATTCTAGTTAATTGACTTTTTTGTCTAAACCATATATTTTATTGTTTTGAGAAAGTTAGCTGTCACGGTAAAACCATTATAAACGAAACTGCCAGACAGATTTTTTATATCTGCTCTCGTTTAAGCTTCAAAAATTACTATCGCAAACATATTAGGAACAAGAGAACATGGCCTTAATAAAACCACCCATAGAAGCATAGTTTGATAGGTATGTGTTTTCTTTTAAAAGACGCATGTATTTGTGAAAAGTTTTGCAGTTCCACTTAAGAGGTCGTGGTACATAATTCGACGCTAAAAGCATTAATCTATAACTGTAGGTTTCTTGAAAACAATTTGCGAAAATTAAACAATAGCAATCCTAGACAATAGTTTTAGCCAATGTTTTAAACAAAATTCTTTCCAGTGTTACCAACTTCTGAGGCACAATCTCTGACGCTGAAACTTCGTGCATTTAACTGCGGCGCAAGAGATCACGGGTAATGAATTAGTAATTCTGGATAAATATTAACTCATAAAGTTGGCAAATGCCATTAGCTAGGATTGTCATTGAGTATTTTATACATATTGGCTCCGAAAAAAGCGTAGAAATCAATTGATGTTTCCAGCGTTTATTTATCTACCACGCACTCTTAAGAAGCTGTTTCTTCTCTCATACAAAAATTATTTGTTTTCGTGCTGTAAATAAATTGCCAGATGAATTAGTGATAGTATTATTTTATAGAAACATAACATTTTATGATTCTATGCGTATTTTTGTCTCTAATAGTAACTAGCTGCAAATTATCTTTCATTAAATTGTGAGAGATCATTATTACTTCAAATTTTCTATTATCTAAACAGTTTCTGGATTACGCTATAGAAGTTCGTATATAATTTGTGTAACGCAAGGTAAACTGCTTTGGTAAGTACCTTTCCTAATATTTATTTTTAAAAATGTACCTTAAATGTAGATACAAGTAAATTAAGAAATACTCAGTACACTAAGTGATACGACCTCTTAAGGGTGTTCACGTGGCAAAATTCATAATTTTATATTTGCTTGGCATATTGTTAGTTTTACAGACGTTACTTGTGACTACATTTTCCACTTGTATTGTATAAAACACACAACAAAGTCATTTTGTCTTTTTTTTAAATTGCCATATATTAGGTAAATTTTCGCCATTTCAGATTTTTTTTAAAGTACAAAGGGATTCCATTCTGAGTTTTTAAATCTTTTAGCATAGTGTCCATTATATATGATTTCAGTGAAAATTATTTCATTCGAGTAAGTCACTTGGTTTTTGTTAAGCCTATGTTCCTGTAACTTGCAAATTCTGACTTTGACATGCCGCTATGGGAAAACTATAAGAGCTAAAAAAGTTATACAAGTGGTAAATGTAGTCACAAGTTATGTCTATAAAACGAACACTATGCCAAGAAAATATAAAATTATGAATTTTTGTCACGTGAACACATTTTTCATTTGCACTGTTTAGCATTCATATATTGCGACAAAATTTGATTGTGATGCATTTTCCAGCTTTCAGGATTTTTTGAATACGGGCATGTTAAAGTCCAAATTTGCATAAAATGGTTTTATGCAAGAATGGAAAATCAACTGACTTACCACATAAGTTTAGACGTGTAAAAAAAAACGCGTTGATTTTAATGTATTAAAAAATACTGAATTTGGAATAAAAATTGTCAATTTGTGATTTTTTTAAAATACAAAAAAGTTCAATACAGCGTTTTTACATATGTTGGCGTATCCCGTGCCACAGTTATTTAATGTGATTCATTTAGTTTAGGTAAGTCTGTTTGTTTTACTTTTATTTGTGAAACCATCTTACGCAAATTTGGAACTTTACATACCATTATACAAACGCTACGAAAACAAAAGAATTTTCATTACAGTAGATAGTAGTCACAGTGTATACCTACAAAACAAACAAGATCTCGTACGAATATAAATATTAAAATTTTCGGTCAACCGTCCCCCTTAAACACTGTTCCTACTCTATGTGGTAACTTGTGCACGGAACACACATTATTTTCGCTCGTGCATACTGGCGTAGAGTCAGCTCGAGAGCTCTGAACGCGGAAGAATGCACAGCGCCGTACGGACCTGTGTTCTTGTCGGCGGATATCATTTCACTTTTCCAGCCACGCGGCTCGGGGAGCGAGTCAACTCGCCATGGCTGAGAACATTGCACGGCGCCACACGTGACTCGCGATCCGCTCAAGTAGGTCAGTTCAGTCACCCGCCGAGATGAGGGGCAGGCCACGCCCACTTCCCCCCTTCCTCCTCCTTATAAGATAATAACTGATTACTGTCCAGTGACGCTGGATGAAGTAATACAAGGCCAGGCCAGCACTTGATGACCGCACATTCCTGGACATTCGCTGCAAGTCGCACGCATAGAGCCACAACCGTCTCTGGTAGAAGTCCACAGTCATCGAAGTGGCAACTCTGCGAACAAGGCAGTGGCGGCTCGTGTGTTGTTGCCAGGTAGGGCTGCAGTTGCCAAGAGCTGTACAGGGTTGTGCGCTGGTTGACTCTACAGCCACTGACACGCTGATGTGCAGGTGCCCCTTACTACTGAGTGGTCACAACACATCTAGTAGCCGGCAAATATTTCATGCTCGTTGGTCTACGGCGCGTTCATCAAGAGTGTACAGTTTCGACTATCTGCAGCCCCACCTGGCAACAACCCACGAGCCGCCACTGGAACGAGGGTCGTTTGAGTAACGACTTGTAGAGGTGTGTGAATAACGCGTATTCGTCTGGCAGCAGTCTGTTTTACTCCACCTTCTTACTATACAAGCTGGTATCACACGACATCATTACAAGCTGATAGTTTTCGCGCCACCACTTCGTTTTAATGTCTTACGTCCATATCTGCAACTTTACTTCGTGGTTATTGGCTGTGTGTCTTTCTGCACAGACGTCGCTCGTTTGTCGGTACCAATAAGAATAACATCACTGCGGCATTTGAGTCGAAAGCTCCAAAGAGTCTGAAAGTTACAACAACTTATCACGTGCGCGTTAGGTATTCATGCAAGTTAGTGCAAAAATATTTTCACCAAACGTCAGTTGCTCTAAACATACTGCAAATAAGTTACAAGCTTGAAAATACTTATTTAAAAATTTGGTTAAATGGCCTCCATTGTAGCTGTCATCCGTATCAATATACAATATACGCAGGTTCAGTAACCCCTACGGACTGGAGTGCACAACTTACTTAGCTCTCATTTCATTTACGGCTGGTTTGTGTATCTACACACACACACACAATATATATATATATATATTGTGTGTGTGTGTTTTAGTGATGATTCACCTTGCGTTCCCCTTACACGTATGACTAATTCGCAACCCCATATGGAGTACAAAGTGCAACAAACATATTTGTCATATTTCTAGTAGTTTTAAACTAGATGGAAACATTAGATGCATTACGAATAAAGTGCAGATGTAAATCACGGATGCTTTATCACGGCGTATTACTCGTATCTGAGCATCAATAGTTAAATCACACCATTCTAGAGTCTCGGGAACTGGGCAGATTGTTTATGCCAAGCCATGTGGCCCGCTGGTAAACAAGACGTAGCGTATAACTGCCGATTTTCTTTTAACCAGAGATCCACATGTACATTATATTTTCTGCTGCAAATGTTTTCGTTGAATGATACCTGGTAACTTCTCGTGAGTGCTATCGAAAACATGCAGAACTGAGATTTTGTGCCCCACGTTGTAGATCGCTGAACAATTTCTCCTATCTACCAATAAGTGGTGAATTATCGCGGAAGATTCTGGGAACCATGAAAGTTCTAACATCCAAACTGCACTCCAATAATTCTGTCTCAAAAATTTACGTCCTTATTGCAGGTAATTTCCTTATTTTATTGGGTCATTCCCGATTCGATTTCTCTGGCGCCTAGTGTGTGTTGTCGGTGTGCATACTTTAAAAATATTTGAAACTCACTTCGTGCTATGCCCAAGAGCAAAATATATCTGGTCTATAATGTAAAAATTGATAAGTATCTTAGTTAACATGATATTTCTAAACATAGTCTTGAAGTGAATATTTCTCCGGACGTGAACTTCATAAATACGCGAAACTGAATGTGCAAATGTTTCAGAACGTTATGGGAAACTTTCGCAGACACGCTTTAATTTATTTGCAACCGTAGCAGTGTTCGTTTGCTACTACGTGCCCGACTAAGAAGTACAGAGCCTGATATTGTAAAAAATATTTTAAAAACTTTGCTGGAAATCTATGTTTAGCCAATATTCGCGTATTTAGGAAACTGAGATAATTTTCCGCATCAGTTTGCCTAACGGGTAGTTGAAATTCATCCTAATAATGACAGGCTGTCGTGTAAATCAAGTGATTATTCAGAAACAAGCACAGAATATTATCATGTACACCTTCCTCCTCTTGAAGTTGGATCGAAATATATTGTGTGATTCTAACGGTTTAGTGGAGTATACTTTACTTACATACTTGGTCTGACTTTCTAAATATAGCACGAGAATTAACAGTGGTTGGTTGGACGGTGGACTTAAGATGTAGGAAACTCGGAAACCCCTGTAAGCAGAGACCCAAAAATTTTGCGAATTCAGTTGACAGTGCGTTAGATTTCAAACTCTTGTACACGCTAATTACTTTTGGATCACAGTTATTGAAACTCTTCCTTGAGGACTGTGAATCTATATCAGACTTGTATGAAAACACTCACAGACTGCCGCGCTACCTTGTCACATGTACAACTGTCCACTCACTGGAGCAACTGATAAAATGGTTGGAAGACAGAATATATTCACAGGACTGTGGAGTCCAGCCTGCAGTAGCTGTTCTTACAAACATGTTACGTGAAGGTAATCAGCCATGACTTGTACTACATAACCATCCCAGCTATCCACTGTCATTTTTTGGCAAACTATGGGAAACTGAAATCCGGTTGGAATACGTAGGAATCGGACTCGAATCTGAGCCCTCCTGAATGCGAGTCCAGTGTTTTACCTTTCAGAGACATTTCCGGGTACACTAGGGTGGTTCCCAAGATGTCTGTGTTTGTGTTCCCCTGTATGATGCAGAAAATCAATGAAGTGTTAAGTACGACGCTGACCGGCGTATGTAAGATCGCAAGCCTCTAAACTGGCATGCAGTACCTCTATTCGCGCTGTTCTTATTGAACTAGACACATTGTCCGTTACATTATAAATGTCCGGATTGTAGTTTCAAGTTCAGCGAGATAGAGTGTAAAACGAATGTAACTGGCATGAGCCCATAATTTTACTTATAATTTTTAGGTTAGATAAGACATAATAATAATTTTATTAACGCATGGTCCATACTTTTCCTTGCTATGCAATAATATAGCAATTTGTTCAAAATTATAGCCTTAGAGATTTTTGAGCTTGCTAGTGAAATGTATTACATTTGAGTTTACTTCGTCCATATATTGAAACAAAAACTCAAAAATACTGAATGTAGAAAAGTGTCCAAGTTTTAAAACTGTTCTTCTTACAAATAAATACTTCTGACTTGTGGCCGTATTACTCTGATAATGCGGTATGTCTCTTACACATATTGTTAATATCTTTCAGCACAAGGCAGTCTGGAAAAGCCGTTTGTAACCTTTTTCATATGTTCGAAAATCATGTTTCTATTAAGCGTTCTGAATTTTTAGTTTCATATATATATATATATATATATATATATATATATATATATATATATATATATATATATATATATATATATATATATATATATATATATATATATATATATATATATATATATATATATATATATATATATATATATAATGTTATCAACATTAAGTATATTCGATAAAAAAGAAAGCATTGTAACTCGCTGTAATACATTTCAAGCGAATGTAGGGAGATGTTAAGATGAATCGTCACAATTTATATGTTGGTTGTATAAAACACTTTTATAAATATATAGTCATAGTTCTATAGCAAGAACATTAACTTGCCAGAAACTCGTAAACCCAAAACCTCGCACCAATAAGTGTAACGTAATTATTATACTCGAATTTTATTCTTACATCATTGTTAAATTCTCCGGTTTATATTTAATGCGAATAAAAAAAATTTGCGAATAAATCCCTACCTTAATTAAGAGTTTTTCAGCTAGACTTTTCGCTAAACTTACAGTGGGTGTATATCGAACTGTAAGAAAAGACAATCGCGTTAACAACTTCGCTACACGTATACCCAGTCAGTCGGGGTAGATGTATTTTGCACGGACAGTAGCAGCGCACTCAAGAGGATGAATCAGCGCTTACTTCATATGTTAATTCGTCGACTCATCAGTCGTTATAAAGTTATTTCCTCGTCTAACGTGACCTCGTTAGCCAAGCGGAAGCTTCCACGCCAACTCGTTATTGCATGGCTACTCCTTCCTTATTTTCGTGCTAATTACTTCTCGCAGGCTGGGCGAGATAGAGAATTAGTAAAACTCCGGAGTCGATATTCTGGTGGATATGGATTATATTCACTGTCACGCCTTCCTGAGTTCGGTTTCCCAAAAGTTCCCGAAACCACATAAGCCGAGAGATGAGGTGATTTAATAATAAAGGCAATAGTCAATTCCCTCTCAGTATCAGATTCTTTGAACAACTGGTTTTACAATTCAGTTAAATATTGTGGACATGCGCACTTGCAGTACTATGTCATTTCAGAAAACCAAGAAATAAAAAAAAAAAAAAAAAACTTAAGGAAAACAAAAGTCGTATAGTTTGTAATCAACACGTACATAAATAACAAACCCTAAGAAATTCTAAGAGGGATTATGTAACATATCAGTAAATAAAAATCAAAATTAAAAGTTCAAAACAAAAACAAAACGAAAGGGCAAAGAAATCAGAAAACTCGGGAGACTAAAATGAAGACATCTCAAAGAATGTTATAATCACACATGAATGACTCAAGAGTGACGCCACGAAGACGTGACTAGATAAAACAATGATGAATACACAGCAGAACACAGGAGTTCCTCTCAGACGAACTAGTCGCGACATTTCGGAAGCCGACATCTGCTCCCGTCTTCAGGAGGACTGTGACGAAAAAAAAAAATTGCAGTGCCGTACGCCAACGATATTTCACTAAATCACTTACCCTCATTGCAACAGACTTTCAGAGACACTAACTGAAGCTGTCTGCAGTAACTAAGAACCCCTGCTTTTCGCGAAAAAAATTTTGCAACAATTTATTTTTAAATGCCTTATGTGTACTTCTACAGCTCTGATTCGTGGTTATTTGCATTGTATAGAGGCGTTACTTAGTTAACTATGCCAATAAGAACAAGGTAGCAGGGATACCAAACACACTGAGAGAAAAGTATTTTTGTAGGTACACTACTTCTGTTAAAATAGGGACAGCAGTCCAGTTAGGTTGTCATTACTATCCGCATTGTTCTTATTACAATCTGTTCTGGAGAAGTAACAATTCGTTCTGTAGACGTAGTAAAGATAATCTTTCTTTCACAGAACATAGTGTCACTTCTACAGAACAGATTGTTATAGGAACAATGTAGATAGTATGGTACCTACAGCAGTACTTTTCTTTCAGTGCATCTATGATAAGTGGGTAGAAACCCAAGTTGCTGAGAGTTAAAACATCCAATCACTGGCCACGAAGTACAGCTACAGGTGTCCCCGTAAGACAATAAAACAAGCTAGTGCAAAAAAATGTTTTCTCGAAAATCATGGGGGTCCTTAGTAATAACCTTGTCGTCGACGAGATGTCGAGTTAGCTGCTTAGGTGAACGATCTTTGCGAGTCCGAGTTCTGAAAGCGGTGAGTATGATAGAGCATGTGTTAACAGGCCTCATCCGATATCTATCAGGTCACTGAACTGGTGTGCAGTCTTCTCGCCGACAGATCAACTCTATGACACAGACGAAATAGTAATATTGAAATTATATGGCGGCTCATCTGATACGGGCAAACTTGATATCAACTTCATGTATGTTTGCCTCCTTGGCCTGATTGCCTGCTAGCAGCGTTTCCGCTATGTTGCTTGCGTGTTGCCCGGATGCTGAGCAGATCTGGAGAGGACCCTTCCTCTGAGAAAGGTCGATGAGTAGGCTGCAAAAGTACCCGGTAGCAGATCTGGAAAGTCTGTTAGGGGTTAGATAGGCCCCGACTCAAACCAAAAGGAGGCTGAGCTGAGGATCTCAGTCGGGGGACAGATTTGTGGGCGAGATCAGGGGATGGGTGGCCCTAGGCTCTCTCGCTAGCTACTGTCCTCCTTTGGAAGGTGGATAGAGGTGCAGTTCAGTGTTCCGTCTAAGGGTTTGGCGGTCCCAACTGACCGTTAGCTAAAGTCCACTGCGTGGTAGAACGTGGTATCTCTCCTCGCCCGTGGGGGCCGGGCGCCGGGATGGCCTTGTGCTAAGAGGCACCGTTAACAAAGAAAGCCACGAAAAACCGTGAGTAAATAAGTATGTTGCTTGCGTGAAATCCATGGCTGCATGGATATGGGGTGCCCTGGCCGTTGGGACTGAGCGGGGAAAGTGGCATCTTCCCCGGTGTAATGATCTGAAGTTATCTCCTGTTATACCTCCGGGTTCAGGCACAGGAGGGCAGTATCTGCCGCAAGCGGCAGTGATGCTGAAAACATGTTCATTGCGTGACTGAATTTGCCATCCTACTAGCATTTCACTTCTGTATTCCAAAATATTATGTGTCTATGAGACATTCAGTGGTGACTCCGACAATTGTATGACGTTATAATAAAGCAATAGGTGTATTATACACGTTTATAAATTTTTTTAAGATTGTGCAACAAGATTTTTATGTGACAGCAAAAAACACCCTTTTTCCCATTTTAAGTCGCGAGGAAATATGGTGTAAAACTATCTTTAAATGGTTAGACCCACGGGCAACGTTTTTTGAATACGGTAAGTAGGTATCACTCATGTACATCGAGTAGTTTCTGTACGATTTCTGCCAGCAAATACAATGCACACCGCTCGGCGGTCTGGGTAGGCGACCCCCTTAAGATTCTACGTCATCGAGCTACTTAATGCTAGACGCATGCAAAATTCGCATTATTTTATAGTACGCTAGACTTAATGCACTGTATATACCCAAGTATAATCTGTGAGTTCACTGGGGACGATCATTTTAGCGATGTCATTAACGAGTGAGCGCCCTTTACAGGATATTGGTGACTCTGCCATTGGACTTATATAACTGTTGGCTTGAATCAACCTCTGCGGCAGGCCACTCCATTGTGGGCCAATGAGAGACTTCTAGCGAACAAATCACAGCTTGCAGTCAAGTCTGCTTTCAGGAATGACACGAATTTTTCTCATGCGTACTTACTTTTCCAATACATAGTACAGGCAACGCACAACGTAATTGCGAGCGCAACAATTTAACCGACCCTCAAAGTGGGTTCACAATTGATAACATAGTAGTAAGCATAGAACATAGGTCGTTCGCACAATAACTAACCCCTATATGTATATATACATACATACATACATACCTACTGATTAAAAGCACCAAAACAGTGGTCGTGTGCATAGAGTTTCTGACATAAGAAACGGTAATTTTTCATTTCTTGTGCATGCGCATAGGACAGCAACCAATCACAGAAAGGAGTGTGTGAATGCCCGCGTGTTGGTTTGACCTCCAAAACACCCGAGAGCAAAACAAAGCTAGAATAAGAAATTTTAATGTTAAAAACTATGTCAGTATACTGTAAATAATGCTTTACACTGTGTAGTTTATAGAAACTTAGTTTCTGTATTTCATTTTATCTCCAAAGATGGTTCCTCCTCAAATATGTTCTAACGGCATTCGGTTGACCTTCATTCATCAAGAAATATTGCAGATTCGTGAAAACAATGCCATTGGCTAAACATAACAGTAAGATGCCAATTATGAACTAATTTTGCACAAGTCGTCTGGTCATACACAGTTTCTAGTACGTTCTGAGCTTATGTTTTTTAATTGTGGACCAACCTTTACTGGTTTAAAACTGCAAGCGAAATAAGGAAAAAATCACACGTAACAAGCTGAGACCGGATGTTGAATAGATATGGATAGCAGGGGAGAAGAACCTGTTTCGCCTCTCTCGAACCTTGTTTTCAAGACTTGGACCTGCTAGTCTTGCGGTAATCATTTGTCTGCAGACTTTCCCCATGGGTAGGAGAAAAAACACTTTGGAGGTCATAGAGCTAGGAACTGCTGAAAACAAACCTTTTTAAACCCGCATTCGATGTTCAAGACTCCTGCAGTAGACAATATCATGTTTGAATAGCATAAAACTAGAAGCACTCACGTACACTGTAAAATCATATTCCTTACAGCCTTAACAATTTTTAGCTTGTAGTTAAGAAATCTTTCTTTACGGTAAAAAACGAATTACTTATGTAGATGATATTAGATTTTTTTTCTGAAAAACATTTTAACTTGGTGACAATATTATTTGCTTTACGACAAAAAAAAGGTAAATTTTTCAACGTAAACCGTGCCTTTGAAAAATACAGCTTACATTTCCGCAAATATTAAGTTACTACAGGCACTGTATTAATCTAAACCAACATTTTCTTTGCGACTAAGCTAAATTGTCATGGTTCAAATTTAAATAAAAATTTAGTTTAACGCAAATAATTTGTGTTATGCTTAAGAAAATTATTTTAGAGTGAAGTATGTCTATAATATTTCTTGCCGTGACAATGTGCTCACGGTTTGATACAAAAAGTAAATACGCCTGACTTGTTAGTTAGTTTTGCGGATTTGGTTCTTGCATTATTCAGGTTTTAAGTCTTCTTTTTCTCGTATTCGTGATGACGTGGTAAAATTGCCCTTCACTTTCATTGCCTAGTGACAAAATGGATTTTATTCCCCGCTCATATTCGGAGATATAATTACACGGCGCTCATTCACTGAGCTACAGCCGTACCGACATGTGTGTTCAGGAACAAACGTAGCACTTCATATTCAATATGTCTTGCAATACAATTTAATATCATGTACCCGTAAACAGAGACTTCATGGGCGTGGTTTGTAAAATGTGTCTCAGCGACACCCCAGATTATTTTGCCGTTATCTTTTATCGCCCCTATAAAACGTGCAGGTTTCATGATGTAGAACATTACCCTGAATAATTTATGTTGCTATCTAATCAATAAACTTATTTTATAAAATAATAAATACGTATTCGTTTAGGTACAGAACCGGAAAAAATATGTATCGAATTTAATTCGGTTGAAGACTTAGGTTTAATAACTTACAATAATCACGTTTGTGATTGCGTTGCAGCTTATTTCTTGTGTAGTACTCATGTTCAAATCATGCTCTTAGTTAAACGAATTCTCAGGCGCCGAAATTAACACTGAACTAAAAAGGCTATTCTCAAAGACAACAGCCAAAATTCGCTTTAGGTAGTTTACAGAGAGCTGTGAATTCTAAACAACCAAATGAATAGCACCTAACATTTTCAGTACGACGTTGGTTTGTTTCTCCCAGTGTTGTAACTTATTTCAGAGAATAATAAGGCATACTTAAGATAAGTAGCGTGGCGGTATCGATGTAAGTGTGGTCGGTTAATTATTTGCTGTACGATAATTTCAGACAAGACGTAATATTATGATTGTCCAAGCATGTTGTAGAACATGTACTACTGTTCAGGTTTCATTGTGGCGGGTACGTCAGCAGCTTCTAAATGTCGAATGACTTCCCATGGTATTTCGCAGGTACTTCGTGGACTGGCTTTAAAAGCTCAACTTAGAGCTGAACCGATCACTGGTTGGACGCGGAGTGGTGATCGCTGGAACTCTTGCTCAGGAGAGGGTCTGGAGGGTGTCTGGACGCTGATGGTCCAGTCTACCTACAGTGGAGTTCCTGTCAGTCCTCAAGGACTTGGTTGAGGTTATGAGGCTGTAATATCTCATAAGTGTGGTATGACCTGGCGATGGACAGTCCCTGAGAAGGAACTCCGGCTTGGTCCGCCAAAATATAAGACTCATCCACGAAGTGGTTTCGAAGAAGTTTGATAGGCCTCGGCCCAAGCAAGATGGTTCCCAGTGATGTTTCCATTGCATGGTGAGATGGTTTTCACCACCATCCAACATTCAACTGCTTCTGCCTCAGCTTTTGCAAGCTCTGGAATTCGTGACACGGTACGCCCTATCACACAAAGTCTGAGGCACATGTGGGTGGTGGCGACACCCTTGTGTAAATAATCTTGTTCTCATCCCCTATGACAATAGCGCAGGTGTTGGAGTGAGCATGAGAAACCGCGGGTCCATACATCACGAAAACTTCCTAGCTCGTGCAGCTGAAGTTCGCCTCGCGTATGTTAGTTTCACTTCTGTGTTATTAACTTACTCATCTTTGGTTTTGTTGTTTTTAAGAACATTTCACGAGAGCTAAACAAATTGCGAAACGTAAGATTGGAGCTCAATGGTTGCTGCTGTAGGCTGTTCCCGAAACTTGACTCTAGCGGTGTCCACGATTTGTGCGTGTTCTGTTGAAACTTAATCTGAACATGCTTATTTTAGCCGTTTACACTTTTTAAAACACACCGCAAGCACCAATTATAGTGAAAAGAAAAAAAATCCGAACATATCACGCGCCACAGCGTGACATATATAAAAGTACATTACAACATATTTTTGTATTTAAAAAATGCCAAAATTAATAAAAATACATTAAAGAGAGGCAAATGATGTGGGTATACAGTTTCTTAAACGCTGTTACTAAACAGACTCGTGTAAATACGTGTACTGGTTTAAATAAACCCGTTTATCCTTACTTTCTCTAGAGGGTGTGGTAGCCACGCTAGGCTCAAGCATTGCCTGGAGAATTAGAAAAACTTTCATTTATACAATATGGTGAGAGAAGTGTTGGTATTCACCTTACTCTTTGGTGCCAGGCAAATTCATTGGCGTGGTTTATTGTAAAAAAATTAACAGAAGAATTTTTCATGGATAATGTGAGTTTCGAACTGCAGACACGGAAGACGTTGTTCATCCAACTGTGCATTCTGACAGGTAAAAACTGCACCGCGTGTACGTTTAGAAGTCAGACAGACACAACCATTTATCGTCAAAATACTTAGGACCGGTTTCTCAATGCCTGATTTAAGCTTTGGTTAGCTAACCCTATGATTATATTTAACCTATTTATTAAGTGGTGATTAAATATGAAGTGTTTCTCGACGTACTTTAATCCTATGTTTAGCTGAGTATCGCTTAAGGTAAATGTGGCAACCATGCAATGTCGTATCAGCTTGTGATTGGCTGCAGTGAAGCGTTTTATTTGTTTATTTGGTTGTGCTGGTTAGCGGTGTTTGTATACGTAATGGTAGAGAATAAGCGGTCGCGTGCCGGAAATTTTGTTTCTGTGGAAACAGAAATGCTAATTCCTCTTGCTGAAAAATACGCCCGTATCATAGAATAAAAAAACTGACGCCGTAACTTGGAAGCAGTAAGATGATGCATGGAAGAAAATCGAAGTAGAATTTAATTCTTCTAGGAACATATATGAGTAACCTACAATATATGTATTACAATATGTTTCTAACCAATTATGCAAAATAATGTATGGAAGTATAGAGACATCATACAAATACATGTGACATAACCACCAAATGTTTTCACATAACCTACAAAAGAATATTACTTACCCGAACGTACTAAAGTTAATGTGACGTAAATAAAACTAGTACACTCCTGTCTGTGGTCACTTCCAGCTGTCCTTCAATTTTTTTTAGTAGTACTCGGGCGAAATATAATAACAAATTCATGTTCATCAATTCACATGTGATTTGGGAGTTCCTGAAAAAGGCTTGGCCTGTTTATGAAATGTACTATTTCTTCAACATCTTCAAACAATAAATTTTAATATTTTGACATCATAACCTAAAAAATTGTCACTGTTTATATTCTTGTTTGTTTAAAAGTCCTGTTTAACTCTGTAATCAATATCTCTTCTTATGATTAAGATAACCAATGGTTACCTACTGCTAACCCATTGATTAATCTTAATCAATACTTGAGAAACCGATGTAGTTGTTAACCATTGGTTAAATATTAATCAGAAGATAATCAGAAGAAAACCAGACATTGAGAAACCGGACCTTAGTATATTTCAGTAAGTTATGTATAAATACTTAGTACATTTCAGTAAGTTACGTGTAAATACTTAGTATATTTCAGTAAGTTACATGTAAATACTTAGTATTTTTCAATAAGTTATGTGTTAGTACTTAGCATATTTCAGTAAACTATGTGTAAATACTTAGTATGTTTCAGTAAATTATGTGTAAATCTGTAGTTTATTTACAGAGCCACGATATTGTAGCGAAGAAGAAGTTTACGTCAGTTGGTTGCAATGCCTTATGTGCACATCTGCAGTTCTGCTTCATGGTTAGTGAGTGAATGTCTCAACTCTCATATATCCTGGGGTTTTACTGGCGAATTATAAACCTGTGGCTTCGCACTACGGGGCCTCCCTATCTGCGTTTGAAATGCGTTGCAGCGAGTTACGGCTATTATTTTTTTATTGTGCTATTTAACACACATTACATTTGTATATCTACGAAAAGAACGCACACTTCAAACTATGTCACTATAGTTTTAAAAATTCGACACTTTTATTAGAAACCTCATTTTCGGTCACTCAAAATGGACAAAAAAATGGATTCTCCAGACTGTAATATCAGGAAAAACAACAACCGGATTCGAAAAACACAACAATAGAAACAAGCGTTATACTTTAAACTATGCTGTCCACAAATAAAATAATGTGGTCACCTCATGAAGTCCCAAAGGTAAAAATATTGTTACAAGTTTGGAAGCACAAACTTTTCATGTGGGCAATTCCCATGAGTTCTTTTGAGATAGATGTCTTATTATTAGAAATAAAAGAGTTAAATTAAGTACTGGATTTAATAGCTCACAAAGCTACGAAATATACAAAACAGTAATCAACTATAACTCTCACAACACAATTAATTATGCACACAATTAGTACTGGTCCACAGAACGTTAGTTAACTTTAACAATTAAAGCACAATAATATTTACCATCAATCAATTAAAGACTACAAACCACAATAAAAGTTCGGTCATGTATCAAATCAACAGTCTCTCAAACAGTTACAATGTACAACCTTAACAGTTCTAAGGGAGGATGGCTCACCATGTACAGTGCAGCATCCAGAGTGCACCGCTGTCTTCACTCTTGAGGTCTTCGGTTCGATTCCAATCGCGCACCTCCTTCACCTGTCGACCCGCAGCAGAAGCCCTCTTGTCTCACCTAGTACTGATCCGAAGGTATGTGCCTGTAGCCTCGCAGTAAGTAGACTCCGACGTCACCAAGACGTCTTCCTGACATCAACAAGATGTCCTCACCAGCCACTCTGCACAAGCTTAGCACCTCCTCCGAGCAGGACCAGTAGCGAACACTCGAAGCACTCCTTCTCTTGAATCACCAGGTAGACAGTTACTGCCCTCCTCGATACAACACCGTCAGTGTTATTCTCCACAGCTCACCACCTCTGCAGCACTCCAACACCACACCACAAGTGTTGTTTGTTCTTCCTGCAGCCCGCTGGCGTCACACAGCCTCGACACCAACCACCGCTGCTGTGTTACCATCCGAGACACCACACCTCGTCAGCTCAGTCGCGCCGACACAGCACCTGAGTGTTGTATGTCCATTCTGTAGGGCGCTGATGTTACTCAGCCTCGACACCAACCACCGCTGCGGTGTTGCCACCCTCGTGATGCCACACCTCGTCGGCTCCGCCGATGTTACATCAGCCTCGACGCCGTCGTAATTCTGCCCCTAAGGCGCTGGGTCCTCATCTCTGCGCCGCCGCCAGCGTCGCCCCTCGGCCCGTCACTTCTCACGACGTCCATCGCCACCCCAGTGGCAACACCGCCCCTAAGAGCGCAGCCTAACACCACTCTCGGTCCCACTTCATCTTCACGACTCACTACAAGACTATCACAAGACTCCCTACTCCACAAGACTTCGCAAGACTGACTCATGTTGCGCAGTACCGAGGCTTTTATACGGCCTCTTCAGTGACGTCAATGGCTGATGCAATATGATGATCAGAAGTCTAAAAATAGACACCACCTCACTCGTGACTGTTGATTGTCACGTCATCGGGGAATCACAATGACGTCTCTTGGGAGTTGCGACATAGTTGCGAAAACCCATGACATCACTGGTTGACTCACAGGGCTGACCACCTAGCATGATGTAATGTGCCTGCTGCCCGGCCAACACGCAACAATATATTAGTAGAGTAAAAAGTAAAATCCAAGATGCACGTCATATATTGACCAACCGCCCCAAAAATATGTGACTTAGTTAAGATGGATCATCCCCAACCATGTTGAAATAAATATTTTTGTTTTCTTTGGTTTCTAAGATACACTTATTTAAAATACTTAATCATAGCGCAACTCTAAAATATATGACCCTGTGGTATACCCATGAATACATAACATCTGACCAATCGTAATGCGTGATTAGGAGAGTCACATTTATGTCACGAAATTTTATTTAAATGCAGTATGTGCAAATCGGCGATACTGTTTCATGGTTATTGGCAGCGTGTGTTTGTTCAGACACACCTCTCATTTGACTGCACCAATCAGAGAAAGGTTATTGTGACATCATACGTCTGTGATTTGCCAGTACATCCCCAAGACAAGTGAGAGTTAAAATTTTACAAACACTGGCCATGAAACAGAGCTGCAGACGTCCACAAAATGCATTGAAACCTAATGTCGCAAAAATAGTTTCGCAACAAAATTGTGGCTCTAGTAATTAGTTGAACGATATTTATAAATAGGGCCACGATTTTGTCGCGAAAAGATTTTTGCCCCACTTTGTTTCAGTGTCTCTCGTGCTCATCGGCAGCTTTGCTTCATGGTAATTGGCAGCGTGTCTTTGTTCAGACACATTTCTCATTTGACTGCACAAATCAGAATAAGATTATTGTGACTCCTTACCTCTGTAATTTGCCAAGGCAAGTGAGAATAAAATTATCCAATTACGGGCGATGTAGCAGACCTGTAGACGTGCACATGACGCATCAAAACCAAATGTTGCAAAAATCTTTTCACCAAAAAATCGTGGCTCTATTTATAAATAATGCATACTTCCTCGCCATTTTTAATTCAAAAGATAGTGCATACATAAAATGGGCTGAATAAGGAGGTATATGTATAATGTCAAAACGCTATAGCAAAATATGTTTAGTAATTTCAATGAAAGTAATGTCATTACTCAATAATTTACATTTCAGCACGAAGAGGATTACCCCACCTTGAGAAGACTGTGCATCTGGCTCATGAACGTCGTTGTAGCGTGTTATGCCAGTTAAATTTCAACCGGAAGTATTAAACTGACTCTCAGTGAGTATTTTCTACGAAAGTAACACTTCTTTCAAAGAATCGCGCAACAAATTTTAAATATAACTTTAGGTTTTCTCAAATTGCTTTAAAAATTTACTGTTGTAGCTAAAAAAACGCGTGAATTTGGTAACCACAAAACTAGAAGTCTGTATTGACCTTTTTTAAACTACTTATAAAATATCGACATATCAAAGGTAGAGGTATCACTTGAAGATAAGTAGAAAAAGACCATTTTGAAAACATTGTACTCGAGTTGTGCACCGCATTTAGAGGTGATGCGATCCTTACGTCACACTGGAAACATATATCTTCTCGTTAGGAAGTTGCTTCAGAACTAGCACTACGTAGGTGATGTTTAGACGTAATTACCCCGCTACAACAACGTAAACAAACTACACAGAGGCACATAATGCAGCTTATCTTAATTATTATCGCTTCCTGCCGCATTGTACCACAGCGCGTCATTTCAAGTCAAGCAACATGACATTGGATTGCGGGAAGAACGTTGTTCTATATTAGGCTAGTATTTCTATTTACGTACCTGGTTGACAGTTACCATAACAATTTATTGCGTCCTCATTAATTTTTTTATTTGCCAGCTCACAGTGAATTAGCTATTGTAAAGTGGCCTGCCAACCAAACTTGCAGTTATGAGGTTTAAATAAGAGCCAAATCTAATGATAAATTTTACAAAACAAATAGTGACCTACGAAATATTTCTTAAGAAACACTGCGACGGAAGGAAATTTTTAGAATTAAACCAATTGCACTTTTTTCTGAAATATATATATATATATATATATATATATATATATATATATATATATATATATATATATATATATATATATATAAATATATATATATATAATTTCTACATGCGTTCATATACACATGAAGTATATTATTAATATATAAAACATAAAAAAGCAACCAAAATTCAGTTGATCCTTTCGCGAGATTTAAAAAAATCACACATTATGACGACCATTTTTCAATATGGCGGCTTTAGATGTAAATAGGGAATGACTATAACGCTAAAAATATTTGTTCAAATATTTACATAAATTTTGCAAAGTTTCATGCAAATCCGTAGATCTTTTCACGAGTTATAGGTATATAACACATTTCGTCGGCCATTTTCCAATATGGCGGCTTGGTGCATTTCTAGAATGCCTACTACGTTTTAAAATGTCGTTTTTAAATAAATATTTCTTCTGCCAAGTTTCAGACTTTTACGTACAAAATGCACAATCTTAGGCATATCCTCCGGACTACCTAGCATTCGCCTAGAGCGATTTCGGGAAATCACGGAAAACTAGAATCAGGATGGCCGGAGCCGGGGATCGAACCAGGGTCCTCCCGAATGTGAGTCCAATGTGTTAGCGTTGTGCCACATTGCTCGGCAAGTGCCATTAAAAACAGTATCTACTGCACGCTAGTTTGGTACTCCACGCTTAGAAGCGATGACGTGTTTGACGCAAGTGTTAAACGCGACTTACCACCTTCCCCGTTTACATTCCTCAAACAAAAATAAAAATTAAAAAAATATATTGTCAAAACAACCCCTCACACTCTCCACAGACAATTTATAGTTCTGTCTATTTTAAATCAGGCCTAGTGTTCGAGGCGCAGTACCTATTTCTCCACTATGAAAACGAAGTTGGGAACCATGTTGAGGACAAATACTGCTGCACCGGCATCCGCGCGGACAATCATTACATTAGATGTAATATCTGTTTGCAAAGCTCTATTAAATACATCGTATAATCATTGGGCAGGCCGTGTCAGAGACAAACACGCCAGAATGTAGCACGATTAAATAAGGAACATTTCACAGTATTCAGTAATCTACTGGACACCGAGTCCGTGGGAGCCGCCTGTGGCCGAATGGTCAGACCATTCGCCTCCTACCATAGCGATCCGGGTTCGATTCCCGACGGGTTCGGTCCCCGGAATTTCGCATGTGGGAATCGTGCCGGACGATGCCGTTGGTGGGCGAGTTTTCTCGGAGATACCCCCGTTTACCCCGCCCCTTCATTCAAATGGAAACGTTCGTAACTATGTCCAAAAATTATGCACAATTATTTTCAGTATGTTTTGCTGGTTTCACAAACGCTTGAAACTCAAAGAGTTAAGTGTAGGCACAGCAACAGCTCTTGATGTAGTGTAGAGAAGAGTGTGTAGTTGTAAGGTGTAGATGAGTCGAAGCAGAGTGAGGACTGCACTTTCTCTAGTTGTCATCCTTGCACGTAGTTGCAGTAGACCTGGTGCACGTGCCGCATGTATTCAAGACGCGTCAACACCACGTGACTGAACAACACGTAGCGCTAGGACGTTCCTCCCCTCGCGGCGACAAAACTGCACGCCGCCGCGCTGAAGAAACTGCTACATGTGTGCTGGGTGACCTCTAACATCTCTCTCTCTCACATACACACACAGTCTCTCTCTCTCTCTCTCTTTCTACATACAATGTCGCAAACTAACTGTTAGCTTCACCGTGAGACTCCGTGCCCCCTGCCGTTTACAAATTAACTACTTGTTTCTTCATTTATATACCATTTGATTTTTAAATTTCTGTTTTAAGGCCATGCTTTCTTGTTCCTATTGTTTTTGCGATAATTATATTTAACATTCAACAAGAAAAGGTATCACAAGTATGTTAGGAAATTTTGTTTAAATAGTTTTTGCTGTGATAACTTAAATTTTTGAGTCAAGAAAATGTACGGTTTCGACTAGATACCGTAGTCAATTAACAAAAATTGCATTGCTTACATAATTAGCTAAAATCATAGTATTTATTGTATTGAAAAAAATAGTCAACATTGTGAATACGATTTTTAAAAAAATCTATCAAACAGTATTTTGTTATCTCCTCTCGTTTAGGAGTAAAACATAACTATTGCAGAATCGACAGTAGAAACAATGGAGCATACCCTTAACCAATTTGTGGTAGTTTTGAATTTTCTTCGACCGTTTAACAATAAACTATTTTTTCCTCGTCTGCGAACTATTCGATTTTAAAACTTAATTTATAATTATATCTTCATATTAAAATTGATTTTCGCTTTGTTGGTACTTTTGATTTAGTTTAATATTTTGCATTTTTGTTATCATTAATTACCTATCGCATCACATGCTCCTCTGCTCCTGTTTTATTAATCAAGTTGGTACTATCCAAAGTAGTGCGCATGTTTTTTTATTTATTTATTTTAGAAGAACATGTTTGAAGTAGGCATTCTGTATATTTTTAAAATACAGAAAAGTAATTTGAAGTGTGTTTTTTTGTAAAAGTTAAGGATACTAGAAATAATAGTATCAGTTCACTTAAAACAGAACACTTGTGATGCGCTACATCGTTGTAACGCTAGACAGGACTTCTCTAACAGAAAGTTGCCAGAACACTGTGCACACAAGCATCTACCCAGCATGACCAGAAAGCAGCCGTGCCAATTCCTGGCTGAGTGCGCTCCCACTACATATCCACGCTGCTGGAAACACTCCAGGCAAATGTCTGGAAAGGTCGTCTCCGTGCACGGACTGGAAAATACAGCTATTCTGCGTACTGCTTTCATAAATTCCTGGAAGCCGTGGTCGACCAGACCTGTGTGTGTTTGCACGCGGTCTTTCTGTATATATTCTCCAAATGAATGGAAGTTAGTTTACCTGAAGCGTGTGGGTTGATACGGGTAACCTATTTTCTCATACAGCAAATATAAAATTAGCACACTTTACGATGAATTCACACTCACACGGTAATGAGAATTTACGGATACGTAAAGTAAAATTATCGGACAAATGCGTAGAAATTTCTGCGTACATCACTGAGAAAAAGAAATGGTACTATAAAATATAATTGGTTTCCCTCAAACAAATGGTACGTTCATATATGACAGAACAAATATACATTTGGTAGAACTAAATAATATGTTTGGTGAAATATGTTTGTGCTTACCAAGCTGCATTTGTTTGAGTGAAACAATAAGAATGTTTTAGGTAACAATCCTGCCATTGTCCGGTTGTTTAAAATAGAAAATAAATTAATTATCCGCCGATTTTCCTATTTCGGAGATACTACTCACTTTTCTAATCACATACTGCATGTTTTTTTACAAAGTTAGATTTCTTGGCAGAGGTGGGATTTGAACTTGAACGCGAAAAACTAATATTATAAGTCTATTACCTTAACCACTAGATCAGCAGAACTGTTGAACAATGGTTGGGTTATGATGATATAGCAGGGAAAGTTAACAAAATTGGGTATGTGTTTATTAAACCGATAGAAAATCAATGGGTTGCGTTTGTTGCATTGTTTATTATTAATAACCATATTTTAACGAAATTATATATTGAATGAAACAAAAACATAACTAACCAAAACGAATAAGTTGCCAGCGTGTCCGACATCTTGATCACGTTATACAAACAACTGTTTGTTTAACACAACAATGATATTACATCTTTCACGCAAACAAATGTTAAGTACGTATACGGCGAAACAAGTATATATTTGGTAGAACCGAGTGACATGTTTGATCACAAATGTTTGCGCTAACCAAACTACATTTGTTTGAGAGAAACAACAACGAATGTTTCAAGTGAAAATTCAGTTTATTGCCACAAATATAGACTGAGACAACTAACTGCGACTTGGTTATGCCAAGAAAATATTGTTTAACTGAAACAAATATGTTCAACCATATTACCTGGTTACAGTAAAAAAAATGTGTATGTTTTTTGTAAACAGGGCGTTTTTAAGTGAAACATCGCATGTTTCAGTAAAACACATATTCCTCAAACAAATATATTTTGTTATGTGAACAATTTCTTTCACTCAGTGTAATAACACAAATTCCAATAAAATATCAGCACACGTCATAGAAATAACATTCATAAATAAATCTCTATGTTATTAAGCGCAGTGAGCCTTTGACGTATGAAGTTGTTCTTCGATTTCCACTCCAACCGAAATTCGTCACTAATTATGTTAAGGTCATGTTTTAATTGTCAATATCCCTTGCCATATTAAATTATCAATTTCTGTTTTTTTTTTTTTTTTTTTTTTTTTTTTTTTTTTTTTTTTTTTTTTTTTTTAATTCCGAGAAGGAAATTGTGAAACGTGTGTTCACAGCGCAAATCTTATTTTTCTTGCTATACGGTACGGACAGACTTTTAAGGGCGCGGTCTACCGCAATTTTCATCATCATTATTTTATTTTGTATTTGTACCAGATATTTTTTTTCTTGTTTTAGACACAAAATGTGACTAAATTTGGCTCTTATGACTTTTTTTATCCCTCATAGTTTTCGCGTAATGGCTTGTTAAAGTCATATTTTGCATGTTTCCGTTTTAACGACTACACTAAAACCAACTGATATACCAAACTCAAAAAAATCACAGTGGATAATGACATTGCAGGCTACAATGACATACTCATAAAACTAAAGAATAAACATTATTTGTATTTTTGGAAAAATTATTGAACCTTTCAAGTTTTTATTTTCAGTTTCAGCAATTTTTTAAAATTCAAATAACTTTTTATTATTTAATTTCATGAGCATGTCATTGTAGCCAGCAATGTCTTTATCCACTGTGATTTTTTTGAGTTTGGTATATCAGTTGGTTTTAGTGTGGTCGTTAAAACGGAAACATGCAAAAATATGTCTTTAACAAGCATTTACGCGAAAACTATGAGAGATAAAAAAATTTCACAAGAGCCAAATTTAGTCACATTTTGTGTCTTAAATAAGAAAAAAAAATATCTGGTACAAATAAAAAAAAAAATGGTGATGGAAAGTGCGGTAGACCGCGCCCTTAACGCACATCAACCAGTACAGCTAACCATGAATATAAAAACAATTGTAGAATGGAAATTCTAAATGATCTAAGTGCCAAAAAAGTGTTCTAGTAAAACGAAAAAACATCGATGTAAGAGTATGCATACATATGAGACATGCAATCTTTCAACGACATAAAAACTATTAAGACAGTTATAGCGAAACGTAGACACCGGTAGTTAATTTTGATGTATATTCAGTGTATTTTGGCACTTATATAATTTAGAATTTCCACTCTACAATGGCTGGACTAATGGACTTACTGCGGCCTAATTTGGCAAGGGACAATTACCGCCTCTAGATGGCTGCTTGTAGAGAGAGATTCAACCAAACATTGCCAATAGCACAGTTCTCTCAATAAACACCAGCGAAAATTTGAAACATTACCGACAGTAGTACAAACAGAGTCGAAAATCGTCCCTTGCCAAACTAATAACATTCTGTTTCGTAAACTGTTCTACAATTAACCTTAGTCTGGCGTTAATTGATATTGAGGTCTGTAAGAATCTGGTCATATTATGTTATTTTTATTCTAATTTTGTGTTACAGTGCACGGTCAATCGATTAACGCTCTTTAAATTACATGACTTACAGTTTAAATTTTAGAAATGAATTTTCTTAAATAAAGCGGTTTAGAACGTATTTTTGAGGCAGCTACAAAAATGAAAGCATTAAAATTAACTTTTTTATTTTATTTAATGAGTAATTTAAGACCTGGCTGCTAGTAATGACTAAGCTGCGCGAAAGCTAATTTAAAATGATTTTCTGACAGAGATAGTATAATAATTATACATATTTTGCCACAAAAAATGAAACCTTTCGTAACAAAATAGTGTTTCTTTATATGGCATATACCGACAGGTAAAGTTAGTCACTTAAACGGGCGATCTGAAAGTGTGCCTTAAATTCTAAAGCCCCCACGAAAGCAGATGCAGCTATCAGTTTTGTTGTCAGGATTTGTAACTTCAAGCACGTAACTTCATTGGCCCTGACCACTCTAGCATGCACCATGCAGAGTTCTGGATTCCTTGAACGAATGCCCTTTAACGGGCTGTCTGGACGAATTCTTGGTCACAGACTGCCGCGAGGAATATCCTAAACTTGGTGGAACGGCAATCAGCATTCACCTCTATGCCCTAGATTCGGGAATTACTATATTCTGAACCAGTCGTGACTACTCGGGAATTCGTTTCCCGCCTCGGGCTGCATCTACATATTTTACCATGTTTTCCTATACTGCTTCCGTTTGTGCGCTACATCCAGTCCGCCGTTACCGGAGGAGGCATCTTAGGCCGCAACATATTTTGTTTAATATCTACATAATGTATTTATATGAAATAGTGTTAGTTTTGTAGATGATGCCTGTGAATACAGTTTTTTCTTACGAAACAATTTGAGCTCGCGTAGTTTCCTCATAACGGTGCGTCAAACTCAAAATGTACATCTTACGCTGCCATGCAAATAAAGAAAACCAGTTGACTTACTTTAACGAAATAATTCACAGTGAATTAACATGACATGAGCTACGTGACCTAATGTTAGAAAAACTCACAGTGAAAAACTTCTGTATTTTAAAAATTGTTGGATCTGCATCATTTTTACTATACTTTTACAATTTTTTTTTTATTTTAAGATTTGATATATTACGTTGTAGGTCTAAATATGATAGGTTACGTAGCTCATTGCTGTGACTCTGAGTGAGTCAACTGGTTTTCAATATTTACATGGCAGCGTAACATACAAATGTTAACTATGACGCACCATTATGAGAAAAGAATGTGAGTTAACATTGTTTCGTTAGAGAAAAATGTACTCACAAGTACCGTCCATAAAACAAACACTATTTCACGAAAATATTAAATTATGATTTATACCATTTGATTAACCGAAAGATCGCCATATTGGAATCTTTTTATTTTTCTGTTTTTTTTTTTCATTTTGAAGAAAAAATGAAATTTTCTGTTATAGCGTAATTGTTATTTGCCTTGCACTAAGTACAAACATCGCAGTTGAACTTTTAACATATATTTAGGCCTCAATCAATCCAGAAAATTAATAATATAATATAAAGCGTTCCACTGATATCAGCCTAAATAAACGTTTATGGTTAAAATTCTATACTTGTACTGCAGCGCAAGATAATTATAATTCACGCTACAAACGTACATTTCGCACTTTTCTTCTCACAATTAAATAAAATCTAAAGGTAAAATAATTCAATTCGGCGTCACGTGCCCCACCTTAAGGGTGCTGTTATCCTGAGAGTAGTTGCGTAGGCAAGGATAAGAATTAAAATTTTTATTATAATACACACTGCTCAGGCATTTGTATAGGTAGTTCGGGATAAAGTGAGCACTAAAAATTTAACCGTTGAAAAATGTCACTAGCCGTTACTGCATATAATTCAATATTAACAAATTTTCCTTACTGTTTGTATTATTGGCAACGAAATTATGCAATGTAGTTGCATATATTTACCTATTTAAATCTAACCATACTGAAACAAAATCAACCGAAATCAACGTAACGTAATTTTACTTTATATAGTTAATAAACTATTTTTTATCAAACTGTGCAGATTCATACTGACTGCACATTTTATCTTACTCGCGCAAACATCAAGTGACGCGGCCAGAGAGGTTAGACATGTTCCGTCGTTAGCCGTTACGCGCGGATATATACAACTAGGCTGAACATAGAACTTTAACAGGGCTTTTGTGCTCACTTTATCCTGAATCGCCTATAATCATATCGCTTTCAATCCAAAACTATTATCTGTTTATAAAGTAGGAGAATATTACTACTTCTTTGTTATTGACTCAGCAACCTCAAGGATATGTCAAATATGTCAAGAGCACGGCCGTAGAAGAACAGGTCTGGACACTCGCCTGGATATTTGACCCCCTTGTTGTTTGGCTGCAGTTCACCAAGTTACCGAGAATATTGTGTTTTATTGGCGCTGATGTTACGGCGGTCGGACTAAACTCCGCCCACTTCCTTTCCGCTAAGATAAACAATTTATCAAAATGTATTTTTTATCAATTTATTAAATACTTCCTTTGCTCACAAATTTAAGAATGGGCTCCAGTCATCTTTATTTACGTTATAAATTTAACAATGGAAAAAAAGTGGACGAAGTTTGAGTCCGACTGCCCGGAAAACAGCGCCAAAAAGTACGGCATTCTCGGTAACTTGACGAACTACAGCCAAACAACAAGGGGGTCAAGCAAAATACATTGTTAGATAGGCGAGTGTCCAGACCTGTTCTTCTACGACCGTGGTCAAGAGCCAATTGTAAAGGTCACACAGACTTATGATTGTTTGAAATATAATTTCTGCCCAAAATTAAACGTGAATTTTCCAGATCTCAAACTGTGACTGCAGACACTGCTTTATAGGCTGGAAAAGTTTACTGTTTGCAAGGCTTCAATATAAAATGTTCATATCTAATGTTCTTCTTACGTAATTGGTGTATCCACATCCGGGGCCAATGTTAGCAATGGTGTGCTGCTAATGAATATTTGTGGTTCGCCTTTAAACGACTACATAAACACGCTCCATTCATAAAATACGCAGGCTATACAGTATTTTGCAAAATACGGTGGCACGAAAGTTTTTTGTTATTTTCTACTATCTCATATTATGTCACATGTTGACACGATTGCCACATAGAAGACAGAGGCCTTCTATTATAAATGGCTCTATGCATTAAGGCAGTATTATTCTCAGTTTCGTACGTACGGCACTGTAGAGGACTTCTCATAAAAGTTGTTTCTCTGGTGGAAACATTATTAAAGTTGACCTGACTGTAAACGGAGTTCGACGTACTAAATAATACGGAGGCAAGCATCTCTAACACCCTTACGTCGTACCTACCTTACCATTTTGAAAATTCGCTTTTGTAGGTCACTGTTTATTACAAACTAACTTATTAACTTATTAATTTAAAATTTGGCACAGCTACAAAATCTACATAGCGAATTTCTTAATGATATCGTTTACTAATTTTAATAGACCTGGTATAAATATTCACAAAAAAAACATAATACTCCTCATAACTATAACATTCAAAATTCAAGGTAAAATATTCCCAAATTATAAGACCAAACAAATATAAATGTTCCTTTCGATACTTTCCTACCGGTGCTTGACATGTGATACAGCCAGTTGTGAATGTTTCTTATTTGATTAAACTACTGTACGTGTTTTGTATTTGTTTACATTTCTACGGGAAAAAAACACCACTTCAAACTATGGCTCAATAATTTATTTTAGGACGTTATTTTTATTCCTAACTTATTTGGGAGGGGCAGGAACTAAGTACGTCTCAAGGGCTGAGCCCTATATAGGGAGAGATTTCAAGCGAGGTAGCATGCATCGTGGAAAAAGGGGATTGTGTAGTCTTGGCCGCAATTCGCGCCATTGCCAACTTCCTATGTTTCTAATAGCTTAACCTACAACTAACAAGAGAGAGGAAACCCCCGGCATTGACTGTAATAACCCTCTATACAGTTACATTCAGTACATATAAATACCTACTGGAACAGAGGGAGGACCAGGTTTCTTAACTAGTGGAGTTGAGAAAGTATGTAGTCGAGAAATGAGAGGACTTTCTCTCTTTTCTTTTATTTTAGGGTGAGCACTGACTTTGGAGGACGGGGTTATTAATACGCCTCGCACTGAAATAATCTTACAAACAATAACAATGTTAGCTGTGTCTTCTGCACGCTTGTTATAAACATGATTTTCAGAATCTTTGAACTGTCTCTCGTGGTTAAGGCTCTTTCAAACCATCAAATATTTATTGAATTTAATTTTTTGAGTATAATTTATTGAATAGCACAATGGTTCAAGAAATATGATACAGTATGTATAGTAGGTAACTCTTGAACACAAATTATGTACAAAATATATAATGTAGCTACTTTTAAATTATCTACTATTCCAGCACGAAACAAAAGTATTTGGTTATACCAAATACAAAATTTCTTATTACTTTTGTATATATAATTTTTTAATGAGCAAGTTATTTTTAATGTTGTTTCATTCGGTTACAGAAACCAATTAATGCGTTATTTGAATTACTATTATCTTAAAAACCACTTATCTGTTCTTAAATATTTTGATTCAAGTAAAATTTCAAGATGAAATTCAAGACATTTACCTAAATTCAAATACACAAAATGTCCCGCGGTTATGACGTCGGCATTACGTCATAATGGCATTCAAGAAACTGAGTTCAATAAATTTGAAAGATAATTGAAGCAATATTTGATCGTGTGATTGGGCCATTAGTTATTGTCATAACTCTAGTAATGCTGCAAGTGCAGTATCGCACACAGAAGTGCCAGATTACTTGTCACTACAAGACGTGTTCGCGAGGAAAGCGCGCCATCCTACACTTGGGGAGTTATGACGGTAGATTGTCTTCCTGGCTTGCGACCAAGGAAAGTGCCCTGCTGTTTCGCTGGCCTGGCGTCGCGGTGGAAAGCTGTCGACCTGGCAACAGCGCCTGGGTCGCGATGATGTCGCTTCGCTCTTCCTTAGCTCGGCAAGCATTGTCCACAGTCATCAAACACGACCGAAGTTGGCACTTCCAATACCGCACACACAAGCCAATATCACAGACTAAACCGTAATACAGACATGAAATAACGTTGCAGCTCATTTGAGGTTGCTCGAGATTGTTGATACCAGCTCCGTGTCTGGCTCCAGCACGTTACGGCAGGTTTCCTATTGGCCTGGCTGCCTGCTAGCAGGACACACGCCTTACTCTGATTGGCGGTACGCGTTTCGGCCATGTTGCTGGACAGCGAAGCCATTTTTATGGCGTGTGTGACTGAGTTTCCCGTCAAACCGGACATTTCACTTCTGTATTCCTAAATATTCTATGGCAATATGAGCTGGGAGAAGTACTCGCATTGATCGTAAACTGGGTGTAGCGTCGTCATCCACGTTTTTTTTTTTTTTTTGCGCGAAAATGACAACCATGTCCTAACTTCTTTACGCAGTGATTTAGTCTCACTGTAAACTGTGTTTTTATGTTTAGAAAGTAGTGGAAAATCTATTACCGTGGAATGATTGCTCCTTGCAGTTTTCTATATTTAATTTCTAATTTTAAAATTTGGAGATTAAAACTGAAATATTTTAGCGATATTTTACCTCCCATGTTATTTAATGCGTCAGCCCACCTGGATGCTTTGTTGGTCGGAAATCCTCATAATATTATTGCCAGACTATTATTCGTGTTAGCAGTGCAGAGAGTTATCATAACAAAACCAATTTCAGTGTAAGATTGTCGAGTAAAAACAACAACTATAATCGGCGAAGATGCATAATTTAATCAATTTTAAAACCATAATGTTTGAGTAAATGTGTAAAAATATAGTACGATAGGATACTGTTTACGATAGACATTATAGTAAGTCAGTAATCATATTAAGTTTAAAAAAAAAAGTTTAATTAATAATGAACAAAAAATACCTGTGTGACCGGCACCTTCGCCCCGAGTTACCTTACTTACGTGTCCTGTAACGGCTATTCGCATAGGTACGTCTCAAAATATACCAGTCATGCTATATATACGAAACTAATCGATGGTTTCGCAATGACCTCTGCTGCAGATTTTTGACTTGTAAAATGACAACGTGAAGATCCGCTCAATTATCGTACCTCCAGATGCACGATGGAATCATAATGCGACAGGTCAATTCCTAAAGCGTAGGAACGATTAGCCCAATGTCTTTCTCATTTCTTTTGAATTCCCTGCCTTAAGAGGTGGTTATAATGTCACGAGGGTAGGTTGGGGTAGACGAAATTTCAGTTTGAGACGCGCAGACAGTAAACCGATTATACTTTTAAGCGTCCAATAAGTCACCAGAGCAGTTACTCCGGGTTACCCTGCTCGAAAGTTAGGTAAGCTGTTGTTACCAAACGAAACTGGACAGTTGGCGTTAAAAATTAAAAAACCAGACAAACAAAACGTCAAGAGAGCGATATTGAAGACGCAGTGTTCAAACGATCGGAAAAAGCAACATAAAATCAATTACTTTACAAAATTGTATTTAAATAACTCGATTAATTACAGCCCTCGAATGAGAAAATAGAAGGGCGTTCTTACTCCAAAGCTGTGGCGATAGCAACAAATGGGATTTACATGTTAAATTAACGTATTAAGGGCTCAGAACCCGTAGAACCTATGCCATCACTGACTTTAAGTTCATCGCCGTAGCAATTTTTTCGACTGTTTTTATCATCCTGAAAAGAAAACTATGAGCAAGTGATTCTATGCCCAAGAAGACTTGAATAATATATGTATACACATGTATACATAAAATTTGAGTATGTACATATATAATATGTATATATCTAAAATAACTGATTATATGTAAATAACACTGTCCGTCTCAAGTAAGATTTTCGTTTTTTTAATTACAAATCTCAAGTCTATTATGTGTACTAATTTCTTAGGGAACTACTTGTCATTTTGATGTTGATGAAAGCTCTTTTTATTTCGCGGGAAATGTGTAAAAAGATGTGCCAACACAACTGTCAAAAAGTATAATTATTTTATGAGATGGACTTTATGTGTGTGTACGTGTATATATATACATGTGTGTATATATAGACACACATATTATAAATACATACGTACATACTCTCAATGCCAAAGAATTGTTTTGCGTCCGAAAGCGATGCTGTATAACTATAATTCTGCGTGTAATACCCCTTCATTGTTCTCAACAGGCCTCAGACGAGGTAAACAGCGTTAGGTGTTCAGTACGTGGGCTAGTTAACGAGAGGGGGAGGGCGTTCAATTTGGGGGGTGGGGGTGGCATAATAATGGGCGGAAGCGAGCTGGTTGGCTGAACCAGCCTTCTATGGCAACGACTCCTTGCAAGTCAGCGCGGCCGAAGTGCTGACCTAGCTCTGCACGCGAGCATTTCCTTCCTCGCGCCACTGGGTCGGCGCTGCCAACCGACACTACCACCATGTGCCTGCCATCACTCACTCTTACCAATTACAATTACGAAAAAAACTAGCCATGTGCCCGCATAGAATCAACTCAGTTTTCGTCTCACACAAAAAAGTGCCCAAAAAACGGATCAAATATTAAAGATGGCTATAAAGAAATTAATTTTTGAAGGGTCTATTACGCCATTTCTTCATTAAAACAATCACTGTTTAACAACACATTAAAGATAGTTGTGGGTATTTTCGTATGTATAATCAGACTTCTGAAGCATTATTATAGGCCGTTAAAAAGTTTACCGTTCGCTAAAATGATTTTTCCACTAAACGTTTTAAATCCTGCAAAATTTGATGGTAAGTTCGTTTATTTGGCATGACTGCTTTCCCCCAAGTGGAGTGCCTAAGTCATCCAGAGTTAATGAATTCGAAAGTCACGTTACAGAAATACGGACGGTAAAAACGTTATATTTGTAGATACACTTACTTTACAGACGTCCTTCTGGATTTATGAATTGTGATAATTATTGAGGTTCTTATATTACTTTGTCGCAAACAGAATTTTTTAATTACGAAACAATTCATTCAGTTGTAATTAGTATATGTTTAGGGACAAGATGAAACTTGCCAAATTTATGCAAACATTTATAGATACTAACGTGATGAGTCTAATTTTTTCTGTAACGTTTCTCATATTTTCATAGCCTGCCTAATATATTTAAACTATAGTAAATAACAGCTAACTACTTTGCTTGTAAAATTTTGGGATTCAATGTATTACTTCGCCTCTGTAACTTCTGGCCCTTAATTCGCAAAAATTAAGGCAACCTATTTTAGAAACGTGATTGATTCAGTATCCTAAATGGCTGCTTCAAACATGACTCAACTCAGGTTTTTGCTTATAGAAATCAACGCTTATACACCTGAGTAAGTGTTGGCAGATTTATTTTTCAATTAAAAATGTCTTAAATTACTGGTATCTGGTTTCAAGAGATATTTTTGTTTAAAGTTTCTTGTGAGATTACGTTATTTTAAGTATGGTCTTATTAAAATCATTATCTTGTTTATAACTTGTGCCAAATCTTATAGATGGTTTTATGACATTTTAATAGCTACTCCTCAATAAGTAAATTAATGTGTTTGTGTATATATATATATATATATATATATATATATATATATATATATAGTGGCCTTTAATTAATTGTAATATTTCTTATTATAAGTAAAGACAATTAGTTTTAATAGCTTAGAACATGATTTTAGTTGTATATAAATCCGTTTCTGGGTGAAATTTTTTGGTACTCACAGCAACATTTTAAGAGAGACTATTTTTCAAATGCACACTCACACCGCCGACTCGATTTTGTCACTTTATAATTATGTGTGAGGCTTCTTTGATTCATACAGTAAGACTCCCAACCGTTAACAAACAGCAACAACATGCAGGCCTCGTCTCTCACAGAATAAGTAAGCAGCCAATGAATAGCTGGCATTCCCTTCGTTTTACGATATAAATGTATGTGTTGTCCAGCCCGTATGAATTGGAAGTTATCGTAGCAACTCGCGAATTATTTTAGGACAAGCTAGAACCCAAATGTGTGTACTCTTCTACGAATGAAATCGGATCACAGTTCACTAGACTCCCAATTACGAATCTGCAAGTTATAGTTTTTGCGCTTGAAAACTGTTGCAGCGAGTTCTGATTATTAACTTTCGACTCAACTACTTAACGTGCATTACATTTTCATTCTTATCGAGGATAACACCTCCTGGCGCCGACACAAATACATTACAGAAAAAAGTTGGGCGTTTAATCCATACTTCTCACAAGAATATAATAACTTTGTCAAAGCTTAAAATTCCATGTAGGAGCATGCACATATCATGTTATTATCTGACAACAGGCTGCACTCCAAGCTACTTACTGTGTGCTCTTCTTACTTCTGGTCTTGGATGAGAGTTTGTCTGGCGTGCCTTGGAGGATCTCCTCAACCAATAACAAGGCCAACTGTAAAATACCCACTATCATGGCACAGAATATATAGTTATACAGAAATGAAATAGCCAGTAGAACGGCGAACTCAGTCACACACGCCAGCAAAATGGCTTCCTTGACCAGCAACATGGCGGAGACGCCTACGGCCAATCAGTAGAGACATGAACTTTTCGCGAAAAGAATTTTGCCCCACTTTGTTCCAGTGCCTTATGTGCACGTCTGCAGTTCTGCTTCACATATATTGGCAGCGTGCCTTTGAACTGTGACGTTTCTCATTTGACTGTACCAATCACAATAAGGTTACTGTAACACCACACGTCTGTGATTTGCGTGTATAACCCCACGACACACGAATGTCAAAACATCCAATCTCTGACCGTGAAGCAAGTCTGCAGACGTGCACACAAGTCACTGACACAAAGTGAGGCAAATTTCTT
>PNEQ01126317.1:0-76614 GCA_003012365.1 Medauroidea extradentata
ATACACATATTATTATATGTTATAGCTGTTGACTTCCTCATTTAACGTTAATATGCAAAAGTGGTAAGTATTTTCTTGACCTGGTAGCGCTCGAGCAGGCTGCGGGGTCGGCCGGTGGATCGACGGTGACGTCATGCGCGGAGGCAACCGAGAATTCGTCACCCGTAGTCGCCTACCTCCCTTACTCCTAGTACCATGCCGTGACGCAGTGAGCCTAGTCTAAGTTACGAGGGGTCCACGGTGGCCGAATTTTCAGACCATTCGCCTTCCACCATGGCGATCCGGGTTTGATTCCTGGCAGGGTCGGTCTCCAGATTTTCGCATTTGGGAATCGTGCCGGACGATGCCGTTGGTCGTCTGCGTTTTTTTCCTTAGGGATCTCCCGTTTCCCCTGTTCATTCATTACGGTGCTGCTCCATACCCACCTCATTTCATCCCTCACCAGCTCTAAAGACCTCGATGTTAAGAGCTGACAAAATCACTCACTCACTCACTCTTAAGTTAGGAATGATGTTACCACAGGAAGTAAGAATCAAAAGAATAATATGGTAATGGCTGAAGAACTGCCACATCTTGATCTTTGCAACTGTAGTTATATATTTAATTTTATATTAATTTTATATATTGTATTAATTTTTACATCAAATTTTTGTGCTCGTGTAATAATGACAGTAGTTGCAATGGGAATATAAATTCTGTCACCGTGTGTGCGTGCATAACAATTTTGAACCTTCCTGAGGAAACTTAGCATGTTGTTCTGTACAGCAACTCATGACCAGGACAGAACACAAAATGTCTTGCTATGTGTCTTTATGTTTGGCAGGAAAAGAAAATTGACAAGTTGGATCAAAAACTTATGGTTCCAGGTCACAGTAACGGGATGGGACAGTGATAATGCATTGATTGGGAAAGCGAAGAAGAGGTACCACACGCAAATCAGTCATCCTCATGACAGGACACAGCTAATCATAATTGCAGGAAAATGAGCTTATACAGGACTTCCTTGAATATGCATTGCTTCTTAGAACAGAAATACAAATGAAGATGGCGAGAAGTTTGAATTGCAACAAGTATAGTAGCTGTGCTGTGTTCTCAATAAGCCAACTAAAGTGATGTATAAAACATCTCCGAAGGAAAAAGATACGTTCTCTGACATTGATGTGACACGTCGCCAGAAACCTCACCCTCGTCTGAAACCACAACAGCGTTACAATGATGTAGTGCTAATTTCTGAAGAGAGAGAAAAAAAAGGATCTCATGTCATTGTTACCATACATCCCATATCATTGTCTTATTATTTATAAACAACTTGAAAACGGAGAAAATTTTTACTGATCCCATTAGTGAATCAGATGAGGATAACTAGGTTTTAAGGGTATGGAAATTCCTGAACATTGCAATAAGCGTACTCATGGATACTTATAGTTGTGCTACGTCATAGATGACACCCCACTGAGCGACGTGCCGTAAGCCTCTATCTCCCCACACATGCCGCACACACTCGCATACACTGGCGATTGACCAGGACTTTAATTACGGGTGTAATTGAGGCGTGGTGCACCTCACCCCGGGGTCGGTACCTCCCCCGCACAATGACGCTAAATCAAGTGGCGTCGACTGCATGTGTTTAAACTGCTGTCTCGGCGCCAATCCAAGGTGGAAGTCCCAACAACCCCCAGCGTGGTCGTCTGAATGTCTGTTGATTCGCTGAGTCACTTCCGGGAGCAGTGGCTCTGACCCGTGTCAACAGTTTACTGCAGGTCGTTACAGGGCTGAGCTCATTTCTAAATGCCAGGCGAATAAATCACTGCACAATGTGTGTTTGTGTGTCTGGACGATAAAAATAGAGTGAAATATCGCGAAAATCTTAGTGCCAAAGTAGTCTCCAAAGCTCTGTAGCATGTTGCGCCTCATAATATTGGACGATAGCTTGAGGCGGTTCAAATGATTACACAATGAATCAGGGACTGAAAAATTTCGCGTATTCAGGCTAGAATCCATTATACTATACATACTCAAGCCCCGTCTATAAGTTCATTGTCTGCTGTTCCACTGAGTAGCAGCTAGTTGACTAATAGTCGGGGCTTGAGTATGCATAGTATAATGGATTCTAGCCTGTAGGTCACTGAATTCGCGAAATTTTCCAGTCCCTAACAATAATATCAATCAGTTAAATCACGACTTTGTGGTATGTTTTGCACCATATATAGGGACCCTTGTTTTTCGCGCCTTACGTGCACATGCTTCGTGGTCAGCGATTGGATATTTTAACTGTCACGAGCCTTGAGATACTACCGGCAAATCACAGATGTGTAGTGTTGCAGGAAAGTATTTTTAATTGGCTCAGTAAAATGGGATACGGCTCTTCACACAGACACGCTGCCAATAACCATGAAGCAGAATTGCAGATGTGTACGTAAGGCATTGAAACAAACTGGGGCAAAATTCTTTTCGTGAAAAACAGGGTCCATTAACCATATTCGTAGTTTAAATGCCTTATGTGCATATCTGCAACTTTGAGCAACGATCAACGATTGTACGCTTTAACACTTGTCTTGCGATTCTATTGACAAATCCCAGATGTATGCTGTCATAATAGACTCATTCTGATTGGTGAAATCAAATGAGATACGAGTCTAAGCGAAGACACGCTGCCAATAACCATGAAGCACAGCTGCCGATGAGCACGTAAAAATTTTAACAAAATGGTTGCGAAAATATTTTAGCAATAAAATTGTGGCTGGAAGAATCATTTCCTACTCCCATATTATTTTTCCGTGAAAACATTTTCTTGTGGTATGAAAATTTAAGGTGTCGAGCGAACGACTGCAATACACAATCGTCGCTCACCTCTACATTGATAATCATAATACGATTTTTTTTTGTGGAGTGGATATTCTATTAGCGGACATTTATTTACATAGAACTGGGTTGTATTATGCTTTGCTTTCAAGTAAAAAATTAAACACGGTATTTAGGAAACTAACGGATTGAAACCACAAAATCCATAAAAATGGAAAACAGTAAATTTTATAATTTTTAGTACAATAATATCTAGGATTCTATGACAATCAAAATTCAAAAATATTTTAATTATGATTTTAGAATAATTTTAACATCCGCAAACTACTCACGCAGAGGTTTTAAAACCAAAAAGTGAATATTTTTAAAATTCCGTTATTATAGTGTGCAGGATATTACCGTTCTTGATAAAAAAAATATTGTTTTCTATGTTTATGGATTTTGTGGTTTCAATACCTTTTTTTTAAATACCGTTTTTAATTTTTTGCTCGAAAGGTAAGCGTAATTCCGCTCAATGCTATATAAATAAGCGTCCGCTAATAGAATGTTTGCTCGGCAAAAAAATTCCATAGAATTATGATTAGTGGCTTAGATTTTATCGAGGATTGAGTATTTCATTAGTTCGCTCGCTATCTTACCTTTCCATACCCCTTAAGTAGCATTAACTGGTGACGCAGGAGCAAACCTAACGCTTCTCTTATCAACCCAACTAATCATAACTCTTTCGTGTGATTTTAACTCCATTTTTAGCCTATACTGAATAACTTTATTAGTTAATTCTTTGTAAGAACAGTTTGAACAAGGCATGGTTGTGGTGAGCAGAAAGGACTAATTTTTTTCGGCATGAAGTGTACGGAAGTAACATTGTTTCTAAGTTACTGTGTGTGTGGAGAAGGTGTCATAAGCAACTGACAAGGTAGTACTTGGTCTTCTCAACTGTAAGAGTGCCTATTGTCCAATGAAGTGTGCTAGCTTAAGTACTTGTGGTTACGTGGTGATGGTTGTGGTGGGATGTATCAGCTCTGAGCAAACGTGCGAGAAATATTTGGCACTTCCAGCCAGAAGAACCTACCCTACATTCTAACTGCCGACAGCGGAGAGCAGGCGTATCGCTTACTCCACACAACTGCACTTCGCTCCAAGTGTTACACTATAAATATGAATTAGTGAATATTCACTGATTCACGCTGATGGATGGAGCAGTTTCAACAATTTGAATCAGTGAAAATAGTCACTGTTTAATTTGTGAATATTCGCAGTTTTTTTCCAGTTGTTTTCAAAGAACAGTTTTTACTTATTGAATTAGTGAACAATTACTGGAAATCTGTGGACATTCACTAATTAACTTGTAGAATGTTGTCACTCAGTATTTTAATCAGTGAATAGTCTCCGATTTCAGAGTGGATTCTCACTGATTCAATTTGTTGAAAATGCTCCATCCATCGGCGTGAATAAGTGAATATTCACTAATTCAGATTTAAAGTGTACCACTAGCGTCTAAAATAAGCTTTGTACTTCAAGCATGCCATTCTCTGCAGGTACAAGAACTAAACTAACCTGAACTAAACAAAATAAACGGTTTAAGAAAGAATGAAAGCGAGTAGAACGGCCTGCGCAAAAACTGCATCAGTTGTAGTACGGACCTTTCTTAGTCGCTAATCAGCGTTGTAGACGTAGTGAGAAGCACAGAAATAATCACGGCATAAGACACACAAACATCTGATGTTCTTAGTTTGATTATGAAACACTAAGATAAAAAATGAGTATTTTTACTGCAGTAATTTAGCAATTTGTTGAATGCGAGTTTAAAATTATGTTACATGCAACCGGAAAATTTTTTTCTGGCAACCCTTGGCAACTTACCGTCAAAGATTGTCGCTTGTGGTGACAAGCCGTTTGTTAAAACTTAATTAGCTCATACCTCTCTAGCATTTTTTAAGTGAAATAATTTTTATTTAACAACAACCAGGATTGCCCACTGTATTGTTGCATTCACGGAAATTAACTGTACATTTGCAGTATGCTATTGTAAGTTGGTAAGCCACATCTTGCTGTAAACACACTCTATTCAAAGGGCAGTATTTAAGCATGACTCAGTCGAGTTATTTCAGACTACTTTTACCACTTGTTTAAATAAGCATTAATTTAATTACTATCACTGTAATATATAAATTGTCAATTTACTTAAAAACGCATATGGTTCAGTGTATTCCTTATAGAAATAATGCTATGTAAGTCCATTTATAGTCCCTGTTTGGATATTTTCTCTGGCTGACAAAGTATTCTGAAGTTTGTCATCTATCATGCATTATTTTCTCTTAATTTTCTCTCTATGTGTTCTTTGATCGGTCCCTGCAATGGAAAATGTTATAAACCTAACTATTTTGTGGTCATACGCAAGCAAATGTTGCCGAGTTGTAGAAACCCTGCACAATAAAACAAAAAAGTTAAATAAAATAACGATAAAATAAAATGATAGAATTAGCTGTTGTCAACAAATATATAACGTAGGTATATAAAATACTGGTGTCTGTTGTCGTCTAAGGAAGCCTGCTACATTTCGTCTGTGTTGTCTTTGTGCTGTCGTCTGTTTTCACATCTATTCATGTCTCCTGTCATTTGTGTTGTCGTCGGCCATTTTTGTTGCCATTTTCATGTACTTTATTATACTCTTTTCATTTTATTCGTTTTCCCAAATTTTTTAGTCGCCTTTCCTCATATAACGACTTTATTCCATCGCGGAATTAATTTGCGGTGTTATTGTTCAATATTTATTTTCGGGTCGTCTCTATGGATAAGAATTTTGCTTTCCTGAACTGTCTGTAATCTATAATTTTTCTGACAATTGGTAATACTGGCATTATTTCTTTTTCTGCTTTTGTTTTATTGAGTGATTTTTCTGCAACTCGGTAACATTTGTTTGTAATGGGGTATGTCCACGAAAACGGTATAGTTTTTTCTCCATATATCCGTAAACATTTAGTCAACGGTGTACTCCTAGTCCTGAGTAATGTAGAACGTTGGTACAATTTAATAAGAAGTAACGGTTGTGTCTGTAAGGATGTGACCTTGTTCCCGAGTTCATACGTCATGGCATTGTTGAAAGTTTCAGCCTATTTAATTAACAGTGATGATTAAATCCAGTTTCTTCTATGCTTACCTTCACGAGCTGGGTAAATAGCATTTACAGATTCTAACAAAATGGCAGCTGGAAATCGTCATAAAAACTCAGTACTTGACGCAAGCAATTTTGGTTACGTTCACTGAGCAAAATTATTTGCACGTAATTCTCCTGAAAACATTTTATCATAAATCGAGTTTTCTCATATAAACAGTTAGGACATACACGTTTACAATGAACGCTATAGTAAATGTCCGAAAATAACTTTATGCTACATAACGAAAACGTAATTTTTTCCCGTATTTTGTATGCGTTCCATTGCGTACGTAACCATTCAAATTTCATATATTACATACTTTAATTCCAACAACTAGGACAAACAAAAATTATACTTTTTATTCGAAAAATTTTTTAATCGCCCTAAACTGAAAGAAAATGACACTTGTTAGTATAACAACGTTTTGAACACAAATAATTTTGTACTATAATACTGTCGACGATTTAAAATGTACGCATGTCTGTATAGAGCAAGCTAAAAAATAGTATAAACCAAAACTTTTTTTATTTAGTAACGTATTTTATTTAAAACACTTACCTTGCACGTTTCTTTACATTTTCGTGCACAGGGAACCGCATTTCGAAACAGGTAATACGTATAAAGTATGTTCAAACTACTCGTACGAATTAACATTTATGGTAAACATAAATTAAATCCGAGTCGCACTTACCCTTAAAGCCATGTTCTCTTGTTTCTGCCTTTTTTTAGCGATATTAATTATTTACTCCTAAACGAGAGCAGATAACTAACATCTGTCTGGCCGGTTTGTTTAAAATCGTGTTCTCCATGTTGGTAGATTTTTTTTCAAGGCAGTTAACACTATAATTTTACCTAATTAGCCTATGTAACAACGAAATTCTGGTTAACTGACTTTTCAGTAGAAACCGTACAATTTGTTGTTTTGGAAAAATAATAATCTCATTAAAAAAATACACTTTAAACCAAACAGATTTTTGATACCTGCTCTCGTTTAAGCTTAAAAATAATAGTTATCGTAAAAACAGTATAAAAAAGAGAGCATTGCCTTCATAGCATTGGTACACGGAAACAAAAAAATTGTTAGTCTGTACGTGGCTCCTTTTAGAGTGGCAATTATGGTTACATGTCATTCGGGATAAAGTGAGCACTAAAAATTTAACCTTTGAAAAATACCATTAGCCGTTACTGCGTATAAGTCACTATTAAAAAGAGTAACTTTACTGATTTTATGGTTGGCAGCGAAATTACGCAAAATAGTTCCATGTATTTTCCTACATAAATAAAACAATATAAAAACGAACTCAACCGAAATTTACATAATTGCATTTTATATTATAAATAAACTTTGCCTTATCAAACTGTATCGATTCATACCGACTGCACAATTTATCTTAACGCGCAAATATTAAGTGACGTGTCCAGGGAGGTTAGATATTCCCCGTCGGTAGCTGTTACGCACGGGAAGATACGAATTGACTGAAAATAGAACTTAAACAGGACTTTTTTGAGTGCTCACTTTATTCCGAACCACCTATACCTGCTTGAAGTCACGTGTCCTGTTAACAAAACTGGTAGCTGCAACTGTATTCCAGAGGCATCTGTGAGATTTTAGAAGTTGCCGCACACTTGCAGAACAGGTGACCAACAGTATACGCCCACAGTTAGGGACAACATTTTCAATTCTTAAGGGCGCAGCCTTCGTGCGCTTTAGAATGTCAGACGCGATGGAGCTATAAGGCCGACTTTGAAGCGCGGGTCAAATGCCGCATCGCCAGAACGAGCCAAGCGCTCAACTAGCTTGCAAGATTCCCGCCGAGCCGTTTTTACTATAGGCATCAGACTTACAGCTCTGACCATATGATTTTATTGGTGGACTGTCTGCAGCAAAGTTCAATGTACGTTTCTCTTCTACCTGAGTCTTACATACATCCGGTCAGTACATTTTGAAGTATGACAGTCTGATAAGACCGTTTTTAGCTATGTTATAAATGGCTTAGAACAGTGTTTTAATGAACATGTTCGCGTCTTAACAATGAATGAGTGAATATAGTTTCGTCAGAACTTAACATGTATGGCTTAAGCTCTGGTGAGAGGTGACGTGCTGTGAGTATGAAACAGCGTTGGAATGAACGGACGGAAGAAACGGAATATCACTGAGGAAACCCGTCGACCAGCGGCATCGTCCAGCGCTATTCCCAAATGCGAAAAAGGCTTAACATAAATATTCCGGCCTTGTCCGGAGTGTGTTTGCTTTTAGTATACATTAGCGTAATGGGCGCATGTGGAATAGTGTCGTAAAATCCGTATTTAGGATGACACGTTTGAAGCTCGTGGTAGGTGGCGCCCTTACATCGACTGTCTGAGTTATTGAAAGACTAGATATTTGACTGGCGAGTGACAGGGTAGGTGAGGGGAGTTCTTGACAAGGAAGGGGGAGGGGCGGTGAAAGTGCGTTGCTGTGATGTCTAGTAAATGAAGGGAGTCAAGTGGGAGAGCAGAGCAGTCAAACAGGGTGGTGAGAAGGAGGGAGCTAGTAGACAAACGGGGTACTGCTGTCTGATCTGAACGGATGATTGAATCACGTTCACATCTGTCAGCACAGGTCCGGCAGTTCTGTACCGAGCATGTCTTCGCACGGCACGTTTCATTTTTAACACCTCATAAATACTCGCGAGCGGTGGAAAAGTTATTTGGAAAAGATTTCTCCCTTAAGGGTGTTCAAGTGCGATAAATTAGTAATTTTATATTTATGTGAAATCGTCCTAGTTTTGTAGACGATTCTTGTGAGTGCAGTTTCCTCTAACGAAACATTTTTAGCTGGCGTAGTTTCCTTATAACGGTGCGTCAAAGTAAAAATTTGTATGTTCTGTTGCCATGCAAATAGTGAAAGCCAATTGACTTACGTACGTGTAATAATTCACTATGGGCTACGTAATAAAATATTTGCAAAAATAACGTGAACGGTTTTTGTATTTTAAATATCTCTGAAACTGCAAATATTTATGTGTTTTTGCGATTTTTTTTTTAATTCAAAATATTAAGTTCTGGCTTTTTTTTTTTTTTTTTAAGTTTTATTGGGATAGCTCATGGGATGTAAGTTCACAATGAAATAATTTGTTTAAGTAGGTCAGTTGGTTTTCACTATTTGCATGGCAGAGTAACAAGCAAATTTTGACTATGACACTCCGTTATGAGAAAACTATGAGAGCTAAAATTGTTTCTTGAGAGTAAAACGTAGTGACAAGTATCGTCTACAAAACTAACAATATTTCATAAAAAATATAAAATTATTATTTTATCGCACTTGAACACCCGTAACGGTGGTTATTCGAATTGCTGCTTGTGGATAAAGCCATGGTTTTTGTGACGAAAAGAATTTTGCACCAATGCGTTTCAGCCCTGCTTCATGGTCAGTGATTTGGTGTTTTAATTATTCCTTGTCTTGCGGTTCTGCTGACAAATCACAGACGTATTGTGTCACAACCACGGTCGTAGAAGAACAGGTCTGGACACTCGCCTATCTACTAATGTATTTTGCTTGACCCCCTTGTTGTTTCGCTGTAGTTCGTCAAGTTACCGAGAATGTTGTGCTATATTGGCGCTTCAGTTAGGGCGGTCGGACCCAAAATCCGCCCACTTTTTTCCTTTGTTAAATTTATAAAGTAAATAAAAATTGCTGAAGCCTTTTCTTAAATTTGTGAGCGAAGGAAGTTTTTCGTAAATTGATAAAAAAAATTGTTTTGAAAAATTGAAGGCAAGTGGACGGAGTTCGAGTCCGACCGCCCTAACTGCAGCGCCAATAAAACACCATAATCTCGGTAACTTGGTGAACTACAGCCAAACAACAAGGGGGTCAAGTTTCCAGGCGAGTGTCCAGACCTGTTTTACGACCGTGGTCACAACTGATTGGTGATTGCTGCAGTCAGAGGAGAGACGTGCCTGAACAAAGACACTATGCCCATAATCATGAAGCCGAGCTAGCGATGTGCAAGTAAGGCAGTGAAATATAATGGTGCAAAAATATTTTCGCGACAAAACCGTGTCTCTACTACTTACGGGGTAGTTTGAGATAATTTGTAAGGAATCTTTGTTCTACACGTGATAGTCTTAAATTTAAATTACACAACCCATTCAAGTATGCTCTTGTTGATAATGTGTTATATATGTTACTGTTTCTCTTACGGCTGCAGCCATTATGAAATATATATAATTCCATGAAATATGTTTCAAATTATTTCATGTGTCTCATGTAACACCAGATTTATATAAAGTATATACATATAGCTAGATGTGATGTTTGTATGTTTATATGTATTGAGACACTTCGTGCCACATTTAACACGCACCTACCACCAACGGCGCAAAAACTTTGTTATAAATCTCAAAGTTCCTCGCTTCGCAACCCGTGTGTTTGTTAAATGCATTTGTGGAGAGATGGCGAGCACTTACTTATTAGTTTTAAAGATTTTAGCGGGAGATCGTGGATCCTGGACCAAAAGGAATATAGGCATTAAATACTTTAACATAACAAATGGTCAAATCCTTTTGGGAGCTAACTTAGCTGAGAAGTAATCCACCGTGGACCTACTACTAAGATAGCAACTTGCAACTATGACTTAATCTCCAACTGATACATTAACAGGAACTCATAAAGCGTTATATCTGTTTTCCAACTTGTGATGGTAAACATTCAAAATTTTCTGTGACACTCTCCCATAATGCTTGCAAGTGACAGATAGTGTATGTTACCGGTAGTGCATAACATCTTAGAAAATTTTCTGGATTTAAAAGTGTGACGTAAAATACATTCATTTCTAATTCCAGCAAAATGTTAAATAATTTTTCGTTAAATCTTTTGTATTTTCCTTTATATTTTTTTTTTATTTGATAGTTAATGCACGCGTTCAGTGGTTAGTACTGTTAAATTATATTTCATATCAACTTAAAAATAAGTTCTAAAAAACAGAAACAGTACACATTTCCTTTCTTTCTTTACTTAACACAATTCTTTTGAAGTTTAAAGTTCTTATTAAACATGTACCAAAACAAAGATGATGTTTACTGAAATGTTTCTGTTTCATATTTATTTTATTTATTTTTTTTTTGCAATATGTCATAGATCAGAAGAACGAAATATTAAATTAAGACTCGAAGGTATTGCATGGTCTACCACACGAGAAAAAGTGAAAATGTGAAGGTCTTATTATAAACTGCGTCACAATGGTAGCATGTATACTCGCTTGACTCGGTCAATACGCGACAATAAATCATGTCGAGTGAGGTGCGGTGCCATAAACCACAAAAAAAAAAAGTGTTCACAAACTGATCATATTGGTGTCATTGCCGATAAAATAAACATTTTATTTTCATCTTTCGAGGATAAAAAAACTATACCATATTGCACAAACCACCATGGTGTATGTATTGAAAAATACAAGACATGATGCGTTTTGAAACAATGTGATAAACATCTCTATTTTCTGTCAAGCATTCCACTGTGGACTATAGTTATGCGTATGCAATGTAAGGAATAGCTGACTCAAGGATTACAATAATGATTGCGAATAAAATTATATTTAAATTTTAATTAATTACAGCTTCAATCATATGTTGCTGCAAAAGCAATACAATTAATACTGCAATAATTTATGAATCACGAAACAGTTTTAACATTGTGTTATCACAACTTGCATCATCATTTGTATTTACGAGACGAGAAGAATGTTGAGAAAGAATGGCCTTGAATAAAATTGGCAAACAAAATAAACATATGTTCGCCCAACTGAATATACATGAATCAGAGAAAAATTCAATAAATATGCCACAGAACCCGGCTTGGAGTTACTATCAATAAATAAAGCACACTCTAAATAATTGGCAGTTGGAGGAATTTACTTTCTATCCGAACAACCCGTCATTAAGAATTTTATATTGGCAGGAAAATAGGAAAACACTTGCTTGGACAATGTTTCTTTTAATTCAATACGCTTGAGTTTTTCCTACGTTATCAGCAATATTTACGATCGTGTAACTGCCACGTAATGACCTCGGCAGAACATTAAGGCTTTAGAAGTGAGTAGCTGATTAATGACAGACTTCCGCAGATCTTTAAAGTAGATGCCGAACCCAGGAAACGGAAAAAGCATTTACATGCCTTGCTGATGGAGGAAGGCGTTATTTTATCGCTCGAGTTATAAAAGCGAGTGTTTATAAAGCAATTCCTGAGACAAATACCTAGAAAGGAATAATTTTTCGAGTTCGCACTCAAATTAATTATGCGTTTGCAAGAAAATTACGGCCATTAACACTGGTTGAAGAACTGAGAAACTTTTCTATTAATTATTCGAAACGTGACACTTTTATCAGTCTCTGGAAGATCTAATAATAATTCATCTTTCATTAAATCTCGTAAACAATATCCAGTAAGTCAGCAAATGATGTAATTGTTACTTGTCTCAGACGATGCTTTATAATATCAGATACCGTATAATCGATAAAAGTATGAAAGTAAGAAAATTTGTATGTAATATCATATCTATGTTTTAAAATATAAAACTGAAAAACGAAAGAAATTTAGAAGAGAACTTTATTTTAAAATGCTACCAAATTGTACTAAAATTAATGCCGACATTGTAGTAAAAAATCAAATCGGTTATTATTTGTGGGTGATTTCTTTGTTATTTATACAACATGTGAGAAATTCTTCATAACATTTCCGCTAAACGACCCAATATTTTACTGAATATTTGAAATTGTTTTGTACATAAATGAATTAACCGTTCAATAAATGATAATAAAATCACATTTTAAAAACTTAATATTTTATTAATTGAATTATATTGAAATAAAAATAAAAAATAAAAGGAACATTTGTACGCATATACGAACAGTACGCAGTTGGTATTTTGCGCGCCTGTGCTATATAGGTGCAAGTCTATGTGATTATGTTCGTCTACTTTACACAACAACTAAGATATACATAATAAACGCACTCAAGAACAAATGCGCCGATATGCATAACAGACATATTACAGACACAGCTATTTTTTCATCCAAATTAATTGTGATGCGTACTTTTATTATTGTGAGGATAATGTATGTAAGAACCGCATATTTCACATATGTTTAGTTCAGAAGCTACTCATTTGTACGTAAAAGCTGTGTTTATACAAGTGTAAACAGTAGAGTTGGTAATAAGCCTGGTTAAATGGAATCTAAGACAAGCAAAAGTGTGCGAAAATCTTTAAAACACAAGTTTTAACTCAGAAACTTAAAGGATAGACGCAACAGAAAGAAACAGAGAGAATATGGTGCGTTTTTCTTCATTACAAATAAAGCCGTAATTGTTAGCTGTTTTTCTTGCTGTTGAATGAATTACCTATCCTACAATGTTCGATACGACTGCGCAAGACACAAAGTTTTTTTTTTTTTTTTTTTTTTCAGATATAAGGTTGATAAAATAGGAATACACTTTGATTTTTAATACTTCCTGAAAATAAATGATTGAAGTGTCATTACTTTAGATACGAAATGAAGTGTAAATAAAGATTTCAAAGAATAGTCAACAATAATTTACGAACAACTGTGATCAGAAACTTTAGTTAGCCAAACGAAAATAACTTGATATGTATATATATAACAAGTCAGGACGGAGTGTGTTAATTTTTGTGGCGATAGCTCATAATAAACTATGAGGAAAACGTGTTTTTTATTTTGTCACAAAACTGCATATAGTGGGAGTAATGCTACCCTAAAAACAGATTTTCGAATTACAAATTATTTAATATCTTAAAAACTACTACATATTAAACAACGATAATCTGAGCACTGTATCAGCAATGTACGTCATTCTCAGAAATTTACACACACACATTATATATATATATATATATATATATATATATATATATATATATATATATATATATATATTCATGGAACAATTTAATATGAACTGTTCGATAGGAAAATCGCGTGAGGGTGCACTGTGTAGACGGTAACTGCACAAGAAAGTGGCTTGCAAAAATTCCACATGTATTTTACTGTAACTGTTCAAAGTTTTCCCTTTTGGATTACAACTATCCAGAAGATCTGTGGAATCATCTGAATGTCCTATCAGGTAACCCGCCTTCACGCACAGCAACTAAACCGTGGTCGCATGACCTTGCGTACCTGGTAAGAAAATATTCATGGGAGGGTTCGTTGGAAGTACATTGTTATAAAAATGTAATGGCTTCCAGATTTTAAGCTGGTATCTGCCATAAACTCTTCAACTTGAATTTGTTCCTAACATGCGTTTAATATTAATTATTTAAAAACAAAGAGAAGTAAGGAATTATGTAATACCTTAACTGTTATTTAAGGCCATTCTCTCTTGTTTCTACTTTTTTTTAGCGATATTATTTTTTTTACGCTTAAACGAGTGCAGTTGTAAAAATTGGTGGCAGTTTTGTTTAAAATCGTCTTCTCCGTGTTAGCTGATTAATTTTTCAAGGCAGTAAATATTATGGGTTTAGATAATTATGAAATTAACGAAATTCTCGTTAATTGTCTTCTTAGTCGAAATCGTATAATTTCTTGTTTTGGGAAAAAAAAAGCTATCACTGGAAAAACCTTTTTTAAACAAACCTGCCAAACACATTTTTATATCTGCTTTAGTTTTAGTTTAAAAAAATAATTAACTCAAAACAATATAAACAAGAGAGCGTGGCTTTAAATGCAAAATTTGTTTATTATAATTACTGTTGTGATCTGTGAGATCGTAATTAGTGATTAACTAGTAATTTATTGATTTCGGTTATTTTTTAAAAGAAACACTACTAATCCAGCCCATGTTCGATATCTTTATTTACGAAAAGAAAACCTATTTAAAATTACACTTTAATTTGTTTTTGTTTCCTAGATAATATGCTTACAAAGACGGTTTCGTGGCACCTCAAAATTGCAACAAAAACCTTTTTAACACACTGGTGTCACGTAAAAAAAGTGAAGGACTCGCTGGACTTTTATACACACTTTCCGTAAATGAAATAACAGGGTCACCTCTTAATGTCCGACATAAAAAGCCAACAATCAAACCACTACATGCCGTATTGACTCTCTTCCCCCCTCCCCCGCACGTAAAGGCGACAAGGTTGTTGACGCACAAGCTAGTGTAGACCTTATCGTTACCCTGCTTCCGTACCTCAAACGATACATCTCCGCGATTCAGCGAGTTACGACTATTCTTTTTTTTTACGGAACTATTTAACGCGAAATATATCTGTATATATACGAAAAGAACACACACTTCAAACCAGTGGCGGCTCGTGGGTTGTTGCCAGGTAGGGCTGCAGTTGCCAAGAACTTTACAGGGAGATGCGTTGGTTGACTCTACAGCCACTGACACGCTGATGTGCAGGTGCCCCTTACTACTGAGTGGTCACAAATGATCTATTCTCCGTTCACTCTTAGTCGAGTTTTAGGATAAACATAGCCAATTATAAACAAACATGTTCATTGGCTACCGACTGCCGTGCACTGTGATCTTGCATAAGAAATAGATCTTTGTTATCTGTCGTGTACATATAAACTTACCACTCCACCACTTAATGAGAGAGTTTTATTTATTAACAAATATCTAAAATATACAGACGTTGCAAACACAATCTACGACGCTATATGTTTATTACTATAATTATGGTTAGCTGACGTCACGTCCATACAGTTGATTCACGAGTTATTTAACGACTGACGCACTGTTAAACGTACGAGTTTCTTGGTACACTTGCCAGTATTTAGAGATGTATGATACTCTGAAAATACCAAAAGTTTAGTTCAGTAATAATTACCACAGTAAAAATAAGTCAGAAATATCACAATCAGATGTAATGTTTTATTTTTTCAAAGTATTTTTGGACGTTAACGCTTCAATGTTGTGGTTACTGCGAATGTGGTTTTTTTTTTTCGTCCATTTTTCGTTCCAGTTCGTCCGAACCACAGCCGCGTGGTCCGAACCAAAGTCCCTTGATCTATTTTGTTCCGTCCTCGCATCGTTTTTTTTTTTACATCGCTTGCAGATTAAGTTATGTAACGCTGAACGTGAACAGTGAAAATGTCTGGCATGGTTTTCTAAACGTGAATATATGTCTTCAATACTAAACAAGCTGTGGTGATGTTTATAAGGCAAGAATAAAAATCTCGCGTAACATTCTTTTATATAAAAAAAAACAATATGCATCGTGAATTATCGACAGTTTGTTTGGTGATTTATAAACTGTCATTTTTCTAAAACGAAGTACAAAATAATCCAGGAGGACTTTACAGTACGTTTAATCACTCATTTTATTGACAAGTGTTTTTTATGCATGTAGTACCAAATTTTCGTTACGTTAATACGAGAATATTCGAATACAATCGTTAGTCATGACTTGATAATCACAATTAAATTTTGAAATATAGTGTAATTGCGCATGATGTCAATATTTTTATCAAGTTTTTATGTAATTTTTGTTTCCCTATGTCGATAACACGTGCGAAATTTTCACGCAATATTGTTTTAATATATACGGCGTTGTTGTTTCCTATGATGCCGACTGCACACACTTTTGTCTGTTGGAAATAGTACGTCGGCGCGATGCACAAATTGAGCCAATTAGAAGCTAGCAAAGTGCAATGATATTACGTTATTTGTTTACTTCAGAATTCAACTTAGAGTGAACGTAGTATAGTAGCTGGCAAATATTTCATGGTCGTTGGTCCACGGCGCGTTCATCAAGAGGGTACAGTTCCGACTATCTACAGCCCCACCTGGCAAAAACCCACGAGCCGCCACTGCTTCAAACGATGTTGCTATACTATTCAAAATTCGGCACGTTAATTAGGAACATCATTTTCGGGCCCCTCAAAATGGCCAAAATTGGGTTTTCCAGAGTGCCGTGTATGGAAAAATAACAACCGGATGCGAAAAACAAAACTATATAAACAAGCGTAATACTTTTAACTACGCTTCCCACAAATATAATAATGTTGTCAGCGCTTAAAGTCCCATAGGAAAAATACTACACGCCAACTGAGTGGCTTGCGCGGAGAGGCGATAATGTATTACATACTTCGGTTAGTGGCACTCCTACCGCTTCTTCCTCACACAAACACACAAATGCAGCCTATCTAGGGAGCACGGTCGTAGAAGAACAGGTCTGGACACTCTCCTGGAAACTTGACCTCCTTGTTGTTTGGCTGCAGTTCTTCAAGTTACCGAGAATATTGTGTTTTATTGGCGCTACAGTTAGAGCGGTCGAGCTCAAACTCCGCCCACATCCCCCCCCCCCCCCCCCCCCCACTAAGATAAACAATTTATCAAAACGTATTTTTTTATCAATTTATGAAATTCTTCCTTCAATCACAAATTTACGAAAAGGCTCCAACAATCTGTATTTACTTTATAAATTTAACAATGGAAAAAAGTGGGCGGAGTTTGAGTCCGACCGCCCGGGTTACAGCGCCAAAAAAGTACAACATTCTCGGTAACTTGACGAACTACAGTCAAACAACAAAGGGGTCAAGCAAAATACATTGGTAGATAGGCGAGTGTCCAGACCTGTACTTCTACGACCGTGCTAGGGAGGCATCGTAATAGAGTTTTTATAATGGTCTAGTAGTTGTTTAGTTAATATTCAGGTAATCTGTGAACAGTTAACGTGACAGGTGAACGATATGGCGGCTTCCATGTGTATCTGGGCTTCTGACCGGCGATGTTTGGACGGCCTAACAGTGTGTGTTCCCTGGGGAGGGAGGGATGAGGTTGCTACTGTACTGCCGGCCGCTCTGGCCGTAATTAAAACACCGCCCTCGGCTCAGAAGCTATTGAAGAGCACAGGTTGCGGGGGTGGGTCGTTGTCCTTCCCTCCCTCCAACATCGTGCATGTGCGAGCGCGACAATCCTGTCCCCCTCCCCAACCACTCTCCCTTCACACAACCCCACCCTCACCCCACCAATAAACGATACCGTTTACTTTCCCCCTTTGCAGAATATTTACACGGGACACACTTTCCTACAAACTGTAGGTAACTTTTTTTTATATATAAAATAATTTAAGACAAAGATAGTTTGTTGTCTACTATATTATAGACTTTTCCAGCTCTAGTTGTAACTGCGCAAACAATTCTCTGGTCGTCCTTTTTGTAACATTTGAACATTGTATTACACACGAAGTGTTTTAAGACTCAGACTAATGTTCATGTCTATTTCAATTTGCCTCACTGACACCTCCGTATTTACAACAGAATACAGCTTTGGGGAATGAGGGAGGGCCAGACGGATTGAACAGACGCTTACCAACAGCACAGCACAAATGCCTAGCTTGTTGGTGTGTGTGTGTGTGTGTGTGTGTGTAATGTATAAAGGATAAAAAGACCCCTCTGTCGGAAAAATTCGAAACTGAACAAGCAATTATCTTTATGCCTCCAAAATTAACAGGCAAATGAACTGTTCAACTTTAATAAACCAAAGAAAAACTTTTGGCTTAAATGCGTTACAAAGAGCAGTCACCGAGTAAAAAAACATTGTCTACAACTAATACCGCGGTCTGCAACGTAGCATCAACCGATTTCTTTTCCTCGTTCCAGATAGCCATAACAACTTTTCATTTGAACCATATTATGCATAAAGAAACCAGGCGCGATATTTTATCATTCTGAAATTAGTAGCAAATGCATGAATTTAAAACTTACATACATTAATAACTTATATGTACTTGTACGGAATCATGTTCTACAGTTTTGTAATGCATGCAACTGTAATTAAATGCAGGTGTTTATCATTGAACCTAGATTTTCTCAGTTGCATCACAATGACACTTGGTTCTTTTATGCATAAAATGGTTTGTTTATAAATTACTTAAGAACTACTTCTTATGTTAAAATCAATGCTAGAAGTTGATAAAGAGTCATTTAATAAACAACGAGAATTACATTTGATGCATACTTATGGGCACTTTCCTCACTTCATAAGACAAATTGGGAACAGTGAAAACTTAGGCATATACGACTATATTTTATAGAAGTAAAAAATCTGAAGTATATTCTTCAATAAAGTAGTGACAATAACTAAAGAAACAATTTAATAGTCATAATTGATGTGGTACGAGTTTTTTATATGATATAGTTAACTCAACTTAATTACGTGTGTGCACAAGATGTTCGGGAATAATGAATGATTATAAATCACATGGGTGATAGACAACGTGAGAAGAAACATTATTTTCTGGAGAACATTTGTCCGGAAATAGCACCATGCAAAGGTGCAGGGACAACGCAGGTGCGCAAATTTGAATAGCGCGCGCTCCGAGGCGCCAGTCCAGTGGCTGAAAGGTTGAACGATAGCAGTCAAATTAAAGAAAAAAACTACAGTACAAATACGCGGGTGACAGGTTTTTTGGCGCATGCGCAGAATAAGTGTGTCAAACAAGGAGAATCTTTACAACATATGTGCGAAATTCCGCCCTCTTACCTCAACGCAGGCGTTGCATCTTGAAAATTGTTTTTTTTCCTATAAAGTCAATTTTTATACACAGAACTAAATAATTTTGACTAACTGTCGTCGAAAAGAAAATATATTCATGTCAATAATATTATCTTACGCTATATAATTTTTGTTTAGAAAAAACTATGCTTCATTATACAAATAACTTGCACATCTATGTGAAGGTTTAAAGATGTCTGGTGCCTTTAGGACTCACGAAATAATTGAATATTTAGTGGACTCGCGATTGACTTCTATAGTCTTACGTAGAAAGTACATTCAGAAAACATGGCATGGGCAACGTTGTCTTCGTAATATTCTAGAATTGAATTCGTCCACAGCAGCTTGGCTCTCATTGTTTGTCACATCTGACATGCACGTGAAATCCTACAAAATCTCATATATTTTATATATCTGTAGTACACGTCTCAGAAAAATGTCAAAAAATACGTGTAATTCTTTTATTTTTGGTTTGACATGAATTTTTTTCTCAAAGGAGATCTGTTGTCCGACATTTTCATCCTTCTCTTTCAGGATCTCGATTTAGTTTACTCAGTTTCCGTGTTATCTGTGAGTTTTGCGAGATCGTCAGCAAAAGCCAGACAGCCGAATTCTAGTCCTTTGGTTTTCCTAACAAACTATAATTTCACAGAATGCACATATAACTCATTTGGACTTGAAACGAACTACCTCAGTTTTAGAAAGCCACACGAAGGCGTATAATTCATTTTATAAACCCAGAAAAAAAAGTTTTCTTTTTTGGAGGGAGGGGGTCACAAAGTGTTTTGTCGATATTGAGCTCACCAATAATTATTTTTTTGTAATGGTTACATGTTTGTAGCCGCTATGAATCTTTACCGGGAGCAGCAAAAAAATGTTTGTGGTCATTGCAGAAAAATTTTGTGGGCTTCGTAATGACAAACATTTTGTGGTTGGCTTCATTTCTTTTTGCAGGTGAACACCTTAAGGCTTCGCAATTTAGTTTTGCAGGGGTTTCGAAAATATTTTTTTAACGCAAATTAATACATATATCAAAAATTCATTCTTACATTTTTATCACTTATATATCATCGTTTGTATCTTAATTTTTCTGTTGAATTACACCAAACGGATTTTTAGATTTTTGCCCCTAAAATATCACATATTTTGTAGTCAAAATAAGCTAAAATGAAGCAATATATTTTTTTATATCAAACGGTACATTATTTTAAAAAACGCTCTGTCAAAAGTGTGTATCGGATGACTGTACACAGTCTCAAATTTTTTCAAAGCATTTGGTTAAAAAATATTGGAGTTATTTGCAATTGTTTGAAACAAATGAAAGATCATGACCTTAAATAAGATTGAAGAACTGCGTAAACTAGGTAGAACTGAATGGGTTGTCACAATCCGCACGCGACTACCGCAACAGTTCGAGGGCGCTTCACTGAAAGGAGTCAACCAATCTGGTGAAAACCCGTGCTCGCTGGAGACGTGTTTCTGACCTGCTCCCCTCTCCCCTCCCGTCGACGTCCACTAATATGTCGAGGCCAGGGGATGCTGCAGACACGGCCCATTTGACAGGCAGTGTGGGCGGGGCCAGCTCTTTCAGCATGATTGAATAAGGCGTGTATCGATTGTGGCGTCTGCAAGGTCGACAATCGGAGGTCGCTGTTGCCAACCCGGCGAGGTGGTCACCATCTGTCGATTCTTGAATACTTGTTTCGATTTACTGTCTACATAGTGAATCTTTATTTAGAGCTAATCACGTAATATTAATGAAACGTGTATTGCAAGTCAGTATATATTCAGGAACAAGCAAATATGTCAGACCATAAATTTGTACTAAATTCTTCAGTTTTCATCATCCGTAAACAGCAATCACTTTCTTCGAATCAGCAAAATTCAAGGCAAGTATTCATGAGCATTATTATTATTCACATCACAAAAAGGACGACAAATACACCGCAGTGCTGCCATACAAGTAAAAAAAAAATTATAGACTAACGCATCAGTCTGTTTTTATTTCACTATGGTGCAACATTTTAACTCAAAAGAAAAAATCAATGTTTTAAAATATGCTCTCTCACTAAATTGCCAGAAACCATTGTTTGGCAAAAACGTTTTTCGTGCTTAATTTGTATAAATTTAAACATATATATTTATTTATCTTAATGGTTTACAGGTTTATAATCACGATCGATAGCACATGTATGTTGCATAAATCAAGTGAATTTTTTTACAGATACAGAAGCGCGTCAAATAGTACACGTTTAAATGAGCGGAGTGTAGTGGATATATTTCACGAGCGCTTACTAATAAAGTCCTGAGCGTTGGTGAGAAATGAGGTGAGTATCCCGGCAGCGGTAGAGTTCTAGAGCATGCGGGAGTGAAAGAACCCCGAGAAGATCTGCCGGTGCGTGGCAACGTCCGTAACTCTTCGTGCGAATATCGGGACGACAATCTGGAACCATGCCCGGTATGTGGTGGTCAGAGATTGGAATAACCATTACCCCGCCGTACTACACTGTCATATGAGGACATCCAAGTGTTGGCTTCACGCCATAATTGTTGGCCATCGATGAGGATGTCTCCTGACTGCAGCGGGCAGCGAACTGCTGTGCTTACTATACTCTAAATTCAGTGACGTTCAATCAGTGTTGCCAAAATGTGTGGATTTTCACAAAATGTGTAAAACTTCAAGGGATTTGTGGAATTTTACGTGGAATGAATGCCTCCGTGGAGTTTTATGAGTTTGTGTGTCATGCTCAATTCGAAATATATATATATACATATATATATATATATATTTTTTTTTTTAATTTATTTCAATACTAGTGTGTAGTGTCATGCATGAGACCATTAACGAATCATAGTTGAAGTTTTTAAGTGCACGCTTAAATATGAAAATAACGGCTGTCTTTTTTATTAAACTTTTTTTTATTACGCTCCGTTAAATATTGGCGTGAACTTGCTTTGTAAAGTTGCCAATGTTGCATATGCGTATAACAAGGACGTGTACACTTTTCGGTGAGTTTTTCAATTGTTGTGGAATTGTGTGGAATTTGGTTGCAGTGTCTGCGGATTTTGAGATGGTTCATCTGGCAACATTGACGGGAGTTGTGTTGGAGCCATCAGCAGTCCTGTACCCTCTCCACATGAGCATGTCGTTTCAAGGAACACGAATACACTAAGCACCATACCTCGTGACCATTCCGTCTGTTTATGTGCAGCATCCATCGCCTTTGTTTTTAGTTTGCCGCTTATAGTTATTTTGAGTCAACTGTCGTTGCATTCCAAAGGTGTCCGCGAAGTCACCAATCACAAGTGTTCCCGCAAAAATTTCTACACATTTCAAAACAAGTACTTATATTTCCCGTTGCTATTAAATTGCAGAGTATTTTTGTGTATCGCTTTGCAAGTCCCTTTCGCAAAAATAGTTTTGAAACAAAGTGTTTACTCCCCACGAATGATGATAAATATCAATTTACTGAAATATTATATTTTTTCTCATATGGGAAAACGCAGTAATCTAGTTACAGAAATGTTCGAAAAATTTCAGCTGTTATTCAGATGAAGGTAATTATATTCTCCTTGTAGAATAGTTTAACTGAACTTTACACATTACAAAATATCATAATCAACTCCATGGTTTGTGCCTCAAGACATAAAATTGAAAATATATACATTTATTTCTCCTCCCATTTCTTCATTGGTTCTCCTCTCTCTCTCTCTCTCTCTCTCTCTGTCTGACGTTTCGTACTAAGCTTTTTCGTTTAGCAGGTCTTCCGTCATTCTTGACACGTGTTGGTTAGTTTCTTTATTGTTTATTTAATGGAAATACTCACGAGATTCGTTACACCCTTTTGTTTTCTATTTGTGTACCACAATTTAGGACTTGTTGCAATATTGCCTGGCAAGCCGGACATCAAGACGTCCGAACGGCAATCAGGTCAGCGTTGGGAAACCACGGAAGACAGCAACTCACCTCACCCCCCCTCGTAGTTGCACAATATCGAGGACAAGCACGCCGATATAAGGCACGGTCTGTCTGTCGTCGGTCTGTCGTCCACCAGCACTCATCAGATCAACAGCAGTGCAGTTCTCCGCTGGGGACTCGGGCTCGAGCCCCGGCGGGTGCGTGCTCGTCCGTCGATGCCGTCTCCTCATCAATCCAGCTTCGGTAAGGTCGACAGATCTAGTTATGTGGCAGCAACTCTCAACTTAATATAATAACTTAATAATCAGTAATATTGCGCTCCCCTCCTAAATTAATAGAACACATTGTAACCTATTTTGTATTCAGAGTACCTGCCATTGTAGTATAGTAAATTCCCGTTTAACCACAACTGTCTTAAAGTCATTTAGCCCTAAACAACATCTAAATAAACCCACAGTGTAGCTACCTTCTGAGTGAAACACCCCCTCCCCCACCCAAAGTAATAATAACTTATAAACCCCCAATATAATAACGACTTACAAAATATTAATTTTGTAACACAGGTGGAGGCGCCGGGTACCTTTTCGGAATTGTAACATTTTATATGTTTGTTGACAACAACTAATACACATTTTTTACACGTTTTTGTTTTATAGTAAGGGTTTTACATTCATCTGGGCTACATTCGCTCGCAACGCCGTACAACCATTAAACCCGTTTTGTTTATTTTATTGTACTCTCCTTAAGTTGCAAGCAAAAACTTTTAAAATTTTAGACAATTTTACATTATGCCTACACCGCGACCGTAGTCACTCAAGAGTGAGTGAGAGGTTTTGGTCAGCGCTTAACATCGAGGTCTTTAGCGCTGGTGAGTATGGAGCAGCGCCGAAATAATTGGGCGGGGGAAACAGAAGATCCCCGAGAAAACCCGCCAACCAGCGGCATCGTCCGGCACGTTTCTTACATGGGAAAATCCGGGGACCGACCCCGCAGGGAATCGAACTCGGATCGCCTTGGTGGGAGGCGAGAGGAATTTATCTCAACAACGTCTTAAGAGAGAAGGGACGTGGACAATACAACATCCATTCCCGAGCCGGGATTTGAACCCAAGACCTCTCGCACAGTAAACCAGCAGCGCCTAACCGATTGCGCTACGGAGGCCGGCTCCCATGCATGTCGTGGCCATGAAAATGCGTACTTTACATGTTTATTGACCTCGTTAAAACAGTTAATAAATTTTCAGCGACCTTTCAAATTCAGAGTTTGAAATATTTCCAGTTTTCCTGTTCGTACAAAGCCGATAGTTTATATCAGGATTTGAAAAAATCGACATGGCCGTATATGTGTAGCGAGTAACCACCGTAATAGTAGTCACTCACCATTTCTGTTGGCACAGAGCTATGCAGCATACAGTTTTAATGTGTTTTCTTAAAATATTGTGGTAGAGAATTACATTATTGGTTGCCATCGTGTTCATGAAACAATTGCTCACAGAGTTTCCAAAAATAATTACAAGTAATAACAATATATCAGAAAATTAAGTTATTTTAAAGTTCAGTTCATTTACTTATTCTGCAACGAGTTAAGTTTACGTTACCGAGTGTGTCATTTGTTGGCACATGCTATTTTGTGCTTTCTTTTCCCTTGTCTAGGTCCTATATTTATAGTGGTTACTAGACTTCTTTTTGGCAAAGTTACTTCTTCATCAACACTTTTTATTAAATTCAGTATCATCTATGGAATTATGATAACAATAATTTATCTTTATAAAAAAATAATAATTTCAACCAGTTAACTGTGTGCAGTTAAAGCTGTACTACATTATTCTGGAACAATTTTTGTGTGAAATCGTGTGATCAATTTCAAGCATGATCTGTTCATGTCGGTTTATAAGTGAACTATATTCAAGGACATTTTCCATTTGCCAATTAAACTTAGAAAAATTAATGGTAATATGCTTCCTTTATTACAGCACTTGTGAGTTTTTTTTAGTGAATGTTGGATATTACTTCTTGTATTGTTTAAATACTGACTTAATACTAACTGTTAGCATCAAGTAGCTACGACTCTATGCCGGCCTGTAACCTCTAGGCACGACTTCCACTCGACCGTGTTGAATCTTGCACATCATGGCGTGAACATCTGCCAGAATTATTTGTGCTTTTCATCCATTTCAAATGTTGTATAATCAGACTTAATTCCCGCTTCGGGTGAGTTTAATTTTGTCAGTTACCGTTTTGCCCCTCTATTGTCATTGTGAGTTTCATCTCGTGCACCTTTTAAATTCTTGGTTTGATTATTTTTACTGTAACCGTAACCACGCGGTTTCTTCTGTTGCTATGTAGCAACATTCTAAACTCTTTGAGGGATTTATGCATCTCCCGATGTATAAGTTGATATTATTTGTGCTCGTGCCTTAGCTGTACCGTCATCGGTAGATCTGGGCGAGATGGAGATGTAATCATCATCCGACGGTTGCAAGAGTGTTCCCATGGAGGATAGCAAGAAAGTCCAGCCTTTGTTTTCTTATTTCTTCCCGTCTCAGCTGTCGTTATCTGGGGTAACTTACAACACCTGAGGTAACTTGAAACGATATTTCAAGAATTTATATTTTACATATAGAGGTCATAAGAGATAAAAAACAAAAAAATAAATTATACGTTAACAACAGGAGCCAATCAACATTATCAGAATAATGTTTAATTGTAGGCACCCGTGCGTACAATAAAAATTCTTTAAATATTGTTTCAAGTTACCCCAGGTATTGCAAGTTACCCCAGATGACGGTACTTGGTGTACCTTAGCACTGATATAAACTCTATTTAATTTTTTTTTGTTTCTGATTAGATTCTAACCTGTGCAAAATTAAAATAACCTAACATTGTGTAAAAAAATGTTTAATAATTTAAATTAAAAATATAACAAAAGCGTACGATAATATCGGTGATCTCCTAATTTAATAATTTTTACAATTATATTCTTTAGCAATTTTGTTGTTTAGTATCTATCAAATGTTAACCAAAAAAAATACGCATGTTAAAAATGTGGTCAGATTTATTGTAATAGTCCCCATCTGGGTATTAAAGAGGAATATTGTCTGTTAAATTTATTTACCTTCTTTATCTGACCTATGTTATCTTACTAAATTTAAATTTAATATTTTTTATGTCTAATCTTTAAACTCTTATTTATTTTAAGTGGTGTAAAGTGTTGGGGAAAAGAGGCTCAGCCCTTTCTCTGACCATTTGAGGAACGCTGGTCAGTAACTGTGTTCCACTTTCTGACAGTTCTGTTTTTTTCTTTTCTTTACTCAATGGACGACTTGAGTTGGGAGAATCTCCCACATCACGAGTTAACAAAGAATCTGTTGACTTGAGTTCAAGAGCCAACCTCAAGATATTGTGATGTTGTTGGTGTTATCCTATTTTTATAAAGAAACTCACAGCCGGTGTGAGTTGATGCTATCTGTGAGTTTAAGAGTGGTAATTCAATCGCGAAAGTTCTAGAGCCGGACGATATAATCCCATACATACGGAGAACACAAGCCAGGAAATCGCTAGGTCTAACAGAGCCGCGTCTGCGATCGACTACTCAAAACAACTCACGAAATTTATCATGCAGAATGGAAATGGGATATTTTCTGACGTCGACTTCCAGACAGGCAAGATTATGCTGTTTTCTCCCGATGAATCAATATCAAATCCTTTATAGAACTCCTGCGCTGTATTTAACAGGGATGTCCAAAGCTACGTTTGAAAGAGACACTGCAGATTGTTTACTTGTAGTACGTCTACTATTTTTTACTTTGAGACCTAACCACGGTTGGTATGTAATGATTTAAAATTCATGAATGCAAACATATTTATTATTTATATACGCACATTATGTCCTTGGTGTAAATAGCATCTTTCACCGACGACATTTTAGAAATATGCTGTGAAAAAGTTACTAATTATAAACAGGCATTCCCTGTTTTCGTAATTCAGTAGTTGCTTGTGACGTAAACAGAAACGCGTGGTAAACTGGGGGGAAAAGGGGCGCTGGCTTAGTAAGGATAACATTTTATACAAACAACTTTAATATACAGCCTGTTTTAGAAAACTGAGTTCTTGATAGGTAATTTGTTAATGTGTACAAAGAATAGTTTTATTAAAAAATTATTTTATTTAACGAAAAATCTAAACTAGCAGTTTGTTTCTAATTATGTCCCTAATCACCCCAGTTGACGACACAAACATTCAAAGTACATATTTTAAGAATTAACATTATTATTGAAAGGGACATGTCTTCAATTACAATATTCCTGTTTTCCGAAGAACATAAAATGTAACTTCGAAAATAGTATTAAAATTCGTCATAATTTAATAATATTACTCCGCTCTTGTGTATTTCGACAAAAACCATATCCAGAATAGCTTTCGCGTGTATAGATAGATAACAATATTACTTCTTGGCTTTCAAAGACCATCATGCTTATCACGCTTGTGCTTTCAGTAATTACCAACAACTAATAATTAGATAAAAACGAACATGTATTTTTTTAAATCCGCCATCTTTGATAATTTTTAGTTTCCAATCATACTTCAGGTTATTTGTGATTAGTGAAGGTGATCATACCTTCGGAAAATTGCAAGAAACATGTTTTGGATGACTAGAAAGACTGTCCTCTATAAAGTTTTTTATGCTATTTTCATTTCAGCTACGTTAGGCATTTCATCCGTTATACTACTATTTGCACCACCATCTGTGTCGTTGAATTAAAGTGACAATTTTATGTTATGTTTTATGTTATGTTAGGAATAAAACGTGACTACATTCGCATGGTATTTGGTATATGCACTCGCAGGTGTGTTGACCGAGTAGTTTAGTGACTATCCAGGCTATAAAAACCTCAATTTTCTAGCGAACTTCATTCACATCTTGGTATTCCGACCAGCTGTGTCAGCCTGAAGTCGGGAATAGTTCGCAATTCCCGAAACGTAGCATTTTTTCGTTGTTTTTAACTAGTCATGTGGATTATATTTTGTGTGTTGTCCACTGTTCACTGTTTTTCTCTGTTTCCGTATTTTTTCATATTGGGAATATGGTTCTATATTTGTGTCTATATTTTGTGTCTGGGTGCTGTGTCGATATTCGAATGAATTATATCGCTAGAATTCTTTTTTGCCTAAAAAAACTGAAAGAATTCCTCTGGTTTTTTGTGTTTTATATCGTTTTTGTCCGTTTTCTTTTTTATACCTTGTCATTCAACACGAGTTTGACCAGCAAAACACGAGCAATGCCGTATGTCGACAAACCAATACGTTCTAATAATTGTAAACTCCCATTTCACAAGCATTTAAAAATCTAATAAATTTCGTAAGGAATTGTCAAACTACTAAAAAATTAATAAATAAAGCGGCGTTTTAAAACCAATTACCAAACGATAAACGTACGTTTTTTAAATTTCATTTATGCATGTGTTGACCACAGGCACACTATGTTAGTTTCTTTCGCTTTGTTTTTTACACGTTTTTATTAACTTCATCTGTATGAATGTATGTATGTATTAATTTCGTCTTTCAATTAAATTTTCACCCACTTCCAGACGTTAGAGCGATAATAAATTTTGCACACGTATTACTAATATATGACAAATATAATAATTTCGTAATTATAACCTAGTATTTTTACGCATAGTAAAAAAATCCATCTGGCTGCAACAAAAAATAATAATTTTGAAATAAAAATCTTAAAACAAAGCATTTGAAAAAAATAATATTTAAATCATTAACTTAATTAGACTACAAAAAAAAGTAAAATTCTTGTTTAAAAACAAAAAAACACGCTTTTGTAGCAATATTAACTATTCAGTTTAAAGTAATCTCTCAACATAAATAATTTTCTCGGCAGCGATAGGATGTCTTATGATTCAGGATAGGCCTAAGTCATTGCTCAAAAAATTAAATTTAACGGTAAAAAAGCGTAGGATGCTCTCTACCTACTTTCCATAACGACGCTACCTTCACAAATAGTAAACGATAAAAAAAGTGAGCACAACTTATATAAAGCCCCCCACGCTTTTTAACAATTTTTTTTTTTTTTGGAAGTGACGTTTACTGAAATGTGGGACATCCTATCGCTGTTGAACAAAATATTCATTTTTAAATATTATTTTCAACTTTTTAGTTTGTAATGCTACAAAAGCGAGTTGTTTAAGTTTTTTAAACTACACTTTTTATCACTTGATCTTCTGGGACGACAAATTGTGTTGTACGCATGTGTTCAGTAAAGTACTACGTATAGGTTCACTATTACGTATGATTATAGGCGGTTCGGGATAAAGTGCGAACTTTAAAAAGTCCTGCTAATGTTCTAATTTCAGCCATTTCGTATCTTTCCGCGCGTAACAGCTGACGACGGGAAATTTGGACATGTCACGTGATGGTTGTGCGTCTAATATCAATTGTACAGTCAGTATGAATCCACACAAATTGTTAAAAAAAAGTTTTATTAATTATACAAAATACAATGATGTCGATTTTGTGTTGCTTTTGTTTCGAAATTGTTGTATTTAAATAAGAAAATATACTTAACTATATTGCGTAATTTTGCTGCCAACCGTACATGCAGCAAAGCAACTAAAGTTAATGTTCAATTGTATGCAGCAACGGGTAGTGATATTTTTCAAAGATAACATTTATTACGTATAGTAGTATATCCTACGTAAAGGTATTAATGTGTGTGCCTAGTGATTGATGAGATACACACACTTGGGATGTGGTTGCTACAAATGTTATAATTATTATGACCGCAAACCACGCTGAACTTTGATATAAGCCTACAGATGTGCACACACATTTTTTTTATGCGCCAATAATTATTTAGGATGTTTTCAACACGATCCTCTTTCATTTCGGAACGGGCTGGCACGTTTTCATTTCGCCACAGGTGTCGTTAATTGGTTTCTATTTAAGTGGCATCTGAATATTGATTTTGTGGCCTGTTGTTTCCCTCCTCCTCTTCGCAACATCCTTACGTTTCCCCTGCGACCCGCACTTGCGGTCATGTAATCACAGCAAACCACTACAAAACATACGTGTTCCGCCGTAGAGGGAAATATTACAGTGTAATCTGTGAGCTCCCTCGATCCGCTGACCTTAGCCTATCTAGTTCAGCAACACACTTTCTTGCGTCCGTTCTTAATCAAGCTTAAGAGGGCGTGGTAGATAAATAAGCGCTGAGTTCTACAATTGAGATCTACGCTTTTTGAAAGTCAATATAGAAAAACTACAAAACAACAATCCTCGATTGTTATATTTTCGAACTTTATAAGAAAACATTTACCCAGAATTATGTATTTGTTAGGCGTTATCTCTTGCGCCGCAGTTAAATGCACAAGGTTCCGACTTCAGAGATTGTGCCTCAGAAGTGTATAACACTGAAAACAATGATGTTTAAAACGTTGGCTAAAATTATTGTCTAGGATTGCTATTGTTTAATTTTCGCAAATTAGCTTCAAGAAACCTACAGCTATAGCTTAATTCTTTTAGCGTTGAATTATATACCACTCCCTATTAAGGGCGGGGTCTACCGCAATTTTCATCACCATTATTTAAATTTTATTTGTACCAGATATTTTCTTTCTTATTTTAGAAACAAAATGTAACCAAATTTGTCTCTTATGAAATTTTTTTATCTCTCAAAGTTTTCGCGTAATGGCTTGTTAAAGTCATATTTTGCATGTTTCCGGTTTAAGGACTACACTAAAACCAACTGATATACCAAATTTAAAAAAAAATCACAGTGGATAAAGACATTGTAAACTACAATGTCATGCTCATGAAAATAAAAAATAGCAATTATTTGTATTTAAAAAAGTTATTGAATTTTTTTTAATTTTTTTTTTTTCAAATTTAGCATTTTTTAACACAAATAATTGTTATTCTTTATTTTTATGAGCATGACATTGTAGCCTGCAATGCCTTTATCCACTGTGATTTGTTTTAGTTTGTTATATCAGTTGGTTTTAGTGTAGTCCTTAAAACGGAAACATACAAAATATAACTTTAACTAGTCATTAAGCGAAAATTATGAGAGATAAAAAAATTTAATAAGAGCCAAATTTAGTCACATTTTGTGTCTAAAATAAGAAAAAATATCTAGTACAAATAAAAAAAAAGTGGTGATGAAAATTGCGGTAGACCGCGCACTTAAAGAGCTCGTAGGTACCCAAGTTTCGCGGCTTTCGAGATAATTATTTTTTTTTTTTTTACGCAGACGAGAGTCGATATCAAAAATACAAATTTATTTTACAACGTAATGTAATTTTTTGAGACAAATGGTACAAATAGCTTATTAGTCAATTTAAATTAAATTTCGTTAATTAACTTATTAGCTACAATCATGATGTATTTTGTCTCGATAAAATCAGAGTATGTCCTATAAACCAGTTGTAAGAAAGTTAAAAAGCAATTTTACGATATCGTCTCCTGATTATGTTTTAAAAAATAACTATCTCCAAAAATGTAGAAATTCGGGCCCAAGACCTTAAGTATCGGTACAGAGCACCGTTACTGAAATAAAAAAAAAAAGTTATATAAAAGACTGCGAGTACCTATGTTAGTACGTAACTTTCATCACGTAACTTGTTAAGGGAGTTTAAGCGGTATGAAATCATAATTTTATATTTTCGTGAAATAGTGTTAGTTTTGTAGACTGAACTTGTGAGTACAAGTTTCCTCTTATGAAACAATTTTAGGCCACATAGTTTTCTCATAACGATGCGTCAAAGCTAAAATTTGCATGATACGCTGTCACGAAAATAGTGAAACCATCTGACTTACTCAAATGAAATAATCCACAATGAAATAACGTGTTATGGGTTACGACGTTATCATTCGTAAACCCAAAACGTAATACTTTGAACCTTTAAAAAAACCACAAATATACACGAAAGAAATTAGAAATTCAGCATTTTTTAAATTTTTAATTAATTCGTTGTGAATTTTTCTAATATTATGTTACGTAGCATATGTTACGTAGCCAATTACATGTTATTTCACTGTCAATTATTTTGTTTGAGTAAGTCAATTGGCTTTAACTATTTGCATGGCAGCATAGAATGCAAGTTTTGATTTTGACGCACCGTTATGGGAAAACTATGCGACTGCGGACCTGAATTCCAAACCATGCTAACTCCAAAATTTAAGGATTAACAGAAAGAGATAATTTCTTTATTTTGTGCGTTTATTTCAATCTGAAATTTGATACGAACCGAAGTAAAAATATTTCGATTTAATTAGGAACGTATTAAAAATACTTATAAATTCACACGAAAAAGATACTACTTTTATACTATTTCATACATTTTGTTGTTAGCGTGGTTTTGAGTTAAGGTCCGCAATTGTTTCGTAAGAGTGTACTCACAAGTATCGTCTACAAATCGAATACTATTTCTTAAAAATATAACATTTTTATAAAGAACGCACTTGACCACCCGTACTAGGTAGTTTCATTCACATTGGTGCAAAAAATTCAAAAATTTTTCACATAATTCTTTGAAAAAATTCAAGAATGGGTGCTGTCACACGACACACAGTTCTATTTAGGCGTTTTACAAAATAATGCTTCATCGTAGGAAAAAAATATATTGCTATATTTTGGCTTGTTTCATAACAAAATTGGTGATAATTACTTTTGATGTAAATATCTGAAAAACTATAATGTTCATTTCTACCCAAAATAAAGAGGTTCAAATTTAAACATATTTGTAACAAAACTGAAAGAATTATGTCATACGAAAACTATGTTACTTTATTTATTTATTTCAAAATCACTTGGAAACTACAGTGCGTGGTCTTGAGAATCTTCGTTATTCCTCAGAATTATTTACGAAAATAATTTGTTATGCTACGGAAATTCGTTAGTATTTTGGTTAACGAAAATTCGCTCCGCTAAATTAATTTTTAGGAACTCCGTCGTAATTTGTAAAAACGACTTTCGTATGATTGTATTTTATTTTTGTGAGTACGAGACGTTTTATGTATATCATAATAAAAGAAGCGCGTGGTTTATAGCAAAATTGACAACACTTTGGCCAGCAGCATTACGGTGGAACATCCGCCGCAAACCTGAATTTATTTGATTTTAGTTGTAACTTTACTTTCAGATTTTTTCTAACTTTGGAATGGTTATGGAATATGAATAACTGGAAATTTAAAGTGTACCATTAATTGGAAATTTTAATTAAGGCTTTGCACGGTAATTTTTTTTTTCACATTGGTACTAAGAATGCAAATGGTTTTTAACACAACGCGTTGAAAAATTCTAGACTTTGTTCAATCATGCAGTGCACAACAAACGAGTGTGGAAGATTTTTGCAAAATAATGCACTGATCACCCGGAAAAATATGAAGAGTGGTTTTGGCTTATTTTTATTATTTTAATAACAAAATTGGTGAAACGCACTTGGGTAGAGTATGTAAAAAACTGTGGAGTTTATTCCTACGAAATAGTAATGTGTAAATGAAAATATATTAGTGACAAAACAATGTAGTGGTTCTTTGATAACGATATTAGGTTGTTAAAATAATATTATCGAAGTCATTATACAACTTCCTGAAATGACCTTAATTTAGCTTGTAGTAGTAGAGAAAAATATATTTATAAATTAATTTTCTGCTATTTCTTACACCAAATTAACAAAAAGTTTTAATTAACGTTATATCTAAAGTGTTCACAATGCCATATTCTACTACTTCTTATTACCAACGTTACAAAAATATATCAGAAATAAGAGTTATTCAAACATTAATACTATCCACAAATGATGCAACGAGCAACAAACAAGAAACGAGGTTTTATGCTCAACTTCAGTAAATTTTGACACTTCCGTGGTCATTTACATTTCATATGTTGCTCATATTTGATGCAACATTAAATCGACATTTTTGGTTACAAAACAAGGTTACGATGTCCATTCCACCACTTGTGGAGATAATTTTGTCTTGCATTGTGACGGACATCACAATCATAATGTTAACATTCAGTGCTCAAGGAACTTTCAACATTGATTTAAGTTTTACGAAACATAGTATAAATCAACGTTATTGAAAATAGAATCACATTTTGTTAGCTGACGCAAGCTTAAGCGGTGTCCACAATACTGCCAACAGTAAAGTACTAACACTGAAATGAACGAATAATGATGTGCTGCTACCAATATAATTCAAATGTATAAATTAAAAACTAGTTTCAAAAAAATTTTGTATTACACAAATTTTTTTAACGCAACCTAAGTGTTGGAAATCTGTTGTTTGAGCGTATAACAAGTTATTTTTAAACAGCAGTATTTGTAAGCTCGTTGAATAATAACTTCGAATAACCAAAGGGTAATGATTAGTTTTTTTTTTTTTTTAATTCTATGAGTGATCCCAAGAAATACTGTTCGGAAGGCAGTTGCCTAGCAGGAGTCCAGGGACCTGTGGAAAAATCTGCGTGTTACGTTGGCAGTCCTGCTGAGCATCTTCCCAGTGCGACGTTGTCATCACGTTCCTTTACACCTTCACTACAGTAACTTGTTTTCTATAAAGGTACTTACAGCCACAGAAGTTCCCTAAAATATGTTTCAGCGGTGGATATTGTAGGTTGGGGGAAAGGAAATTAAATACAATCTTGCAAACAATATAAATAATTATCCGTGGTTGACGATCCCAAATGCTAACATAACAAACTTAATTGATAATTTTTTTGTAAAGCTTATAAGTAACGCAATACAAAATTTCGTATTTAAATAAATCGTGACGTTTACCGTAATGTTATGGGTGAAAAGTGGAAAGGGGAGTTTTTAAAGCTCCCGTCACCTCCGCCCTCCCCTTAAACGCTTTTACCTTCATAGATTGTTCACGGTAAAGTGATTACTGCTTACATTTTTCTCTCAGCCATCTTCCAATCCTAAAACGTAACATATTTCGCCCAAACAAAAAACAGTTTTTGGATATTTAAAGTTTCGGGGAGTGAACAGTTTAAAGTGAACAGTACCAACTTTCCTGGTAAGCCTATGTGTAACGCAATTGGTTGACCTGATCAAGGAGTGACACCGTATATGTCTTCCTAGCGATGCAGGTTTGTTCGTCTGCCAAGATACATCCTACGCAGAAAGAACAAAATACATTTTATATATTTTCTACAAAATATGATTTTCAGGGCATATATGATCTTCAGGATGTTCTTTGCTATTTTACGTTTTTACAGGCTTATTTACAAAGGAGTGTTGACCCTCCCCATTAAGTTTTCTTTGAACCTATAATGTTTTAATAATGTATGCACTTTCCAGTGGAACCCTTATTACTATACCTAATATTTCAAGTTTCTATTGTTCAGTCTCGGAAAATGTGACGAAAAAGAGCCAACATTCACTTTACGTAAGCAGCTCGAATTCACTATTTAACTAAAATAAAATACACAATATTGTGCTGAATGATATTTTTAACTGTACTAATGCATATACTTTCCGAAGGTTTCTGCCTTAATATACACACGCGTGCAAACACAAACATACATACACACACACTGAAAATTGTTCTTCTAAAATACGTTTAAATTACTACAATGCAACCACATATGCAAAAAGAATGCAATCTTTGGATAACGAATCACCATTAAGGGCTTGTTCCCGAGTTGTTTTTCAGACTGGTGCCAATAACTCAAATATTTTTTAACCAAAAGTTTTGAAAAAATTTGAGTCAATGTGCAATCACACGATGCACAATACTGTGGACGCGTTTTTTTAAATAATGTACCATTCGCCAGCAAAAAAAAAATCCTTTATTTTTGCTTATTTTCACGACGAAAAACGTGGTACTTTGGGTAATGAAATCTAAAAACCGTTTAGTATAATTCTACAAAAAAATTCAGCTACAAATTATAACGTATAAGTGTCAAAACTGTGTAGCGGAATTTTTATATGAGTATTAGGTAGCAATAAAAAAATATTTTCGAAATCACTGCAAAACTCCTGTAACAAGGCCTTAATCATCATGAGCCCGCCTTAATTGCCAGATATCTACCCACCGCACACCGTAGCCTAAGTTATAATCAAGGCTACGTCGTTCCGACTTACAAGTACAGGGTAAATGATGGATATGTGCATACACTGAGGAGATATATAATTATGCAAGAATTGTTTAAAATGTTAAGACAACTTCCACTGTTACTAAGGAGAAAGTCTGTAACTAGAAAAATTAAGAACAAATAAGGAAATCAACATTTCGAAAGAAAATATATTACTGGAGCCTACTTTAGCGAACATATTAATAAAATGTTTAAGCATATTTTATAATATTAACCATTATTGTTTGTTGCGTGTTCATCCATAGTGTGAATAATCGCAACAGTGCAGGCTTGTTGTGGTGCTTTGTTAATCAGCCTTCTGTGTTGTAAAAGTGAAGTAAAAAAAATCATGATGAATAGTCAGCATTACTTCAGATTTAGGCAGCAGTAATTTTAAAATGCATGCTTTAGTGCATTTGGCACATTTACTAGTATTTACGAACGTAAGAAGTCAGCCATTGTTTTATTATTTCCATATTTGTTTTGTTTTTACTAAACTAACTGGCCAGTAGACTGCATTTATTCAACAAAACAATACAGAAAGAAAGTTCTGTGGCTTTTGCTTACTATTATTTTTTAAACAAATAAATCAGTGTTCGTTTAAAATGAAATTTTTTTTGTTACTTATTGACGTTCCGCCAACTTACACATTCTACAGTGCTTGACTGCGTGAAGTTAATAATGATAAAAACGAAACGAGCTATAACTAATCGTTGCTGTTTCGATAAAAAATCATGCGCACATTAAAACGTTTGAAATTTTTCAATTTGTATTAAGTTGCGAATCCCAAACAAAAGCCGCGTAAAATACGCACTACGCTTATTACTCTTAATGTTTAACAAAATATTTATGTCGGCCCATAAACGTATTATACGAATTACTAGCTGTTGCTGGCTTGAGTTGTAATTCCCTTTTTTTATATTTTTACTATTTTTTGTGCTCCTTATTCTGCCTCTATACCACGACCCTCCCCCTCCAACTCCAAATCCGAAAGTTTTATTTTTTTTGGCACAAACCTTCACAGACACACAAATCGCCAATTTTTTTTCACTTAATTTTTTGGGTACTCTGTTCTAACCCTCAACTCCGTTTCACCGACACCTCTCAATTCTGTTTGGTAGAAACCTTCAGGATGTACGCAAATTTATATCAAACGGATGAATGGTACCGGAACGCACAGAAGACAAACAAAAATTCATTTTTATATATTAGACGAACAGAACCCGGCAAAGTTGTTTTTCCAGTATTTAAAAATGGTAGTTGGTCAAACTGCGAACCTCCCCCTCCCCTCCCTAATTTCCTATATGCTATAAGCAGAAGCTATAGAAGCTGATGCATTGCAGCGCCATGTAGTGGAGATTTATAGCAAAACTAGCTGACCCGACAGACGTTGCCCTGTCTTAACGATGACTATTGAAATCGAATTGTTATAATTAATGTTGATAAATAAATCTCAAGGACAGTCGCTAAGTGTTTCTTTTCTTTTTTGTTTGTTATCTTGAAAATCCATGTTTTTCACATGGCCAGTTATATGTCGCCTGTTCCCGTGTCGGAATACCAACAAAACTATTTATATACTAAGAATATTGTATATCATAAAGCATTAGAATAATAAACACACTTTTTTTATTAATTATAACAATTCGATTTCAATAGTCATCGTTAAGACAGGAAGCATGCAGACAAAATTATGGAAAACAATGTTCGTATTTGTTTAGCATCATCAAGGCGTAATGGCTCTGAACTAACCGTGATGTACACTAAGAAATTCCGTTTTATTTTTTTATTTTTTATCAATAAAATAACTCCGATCGAAGCATTTCTTTTAAGCGATATTCAGATTTTTTACATCCTCTTAGTCAAATGTTTATATTCTCCAAAGCGCTAAGGTTAAATTAGAAATAATAGTATATGGTTGTTAAGTATTCTTAAATAAGTATTCTTAAATTTTCTAATTTTCCGCGCAATTTTTAATTTTTTTTAATAAGAACCTTTTCCTGACAATAACAAACACAACAACAACAAAAATAGTGAAATCGGTCCAGCCGTTCACGCGTGATGGCGTGACCAAGGGAAATAGGGATTCATTTATATATATATATATAGATGAACATCGCTGAAATATTCTACGTGTTCAAATATCAATGTATACCAATATTCTTGGCGACCGAATGAACAGCATAGAAGTTTATACGCCGCAGGGTAATCCAGTTGAGAGTTGAGTAGTATAAAAAACCTTGACGAAAAAATATATATGTGTGCCAAGAATCACGGTGATCGGTCAATCGGTGTTGGAATTCATCGATCTACATACGTAACAACGTACCATATTGCAAACACGCACACATACAGTTTATATAACACATATATATCTGTGTGTGTTTTATTAACCTCATTAAAATGATTCTTGTCCAACAGTGATACCTTCACCGAATATAATTTACGAGGGCATGGTACATAATGCAGTTTAAATTTGTAGGTTATTTCGAGGCAAATCGCTATAAAAAAAATAAAAAAAAAGTCAAACATAGGCAATAGTTTTGGCTCAATTACCTAAGATTTTTTTTTTTTTTCGAGTAACGTTTTTCTGAACTATCTCCGACGCCAAAATTTCGCACATTTTACTGCGGCGGGACAGATTACGCTTAACAAGTGCATCGTTCTGGCTAATATTGTCTAGGTTTGTTGTTTTCAAGTTTTCCCATATTGACATTCAAAAACGCGTGGATTTCAGTTAGTGTTTTCAGCTCCTGCCAAAGCTCTGAGTAAAGTAGCGCACGTAACAACCGCCATGTTTCCCAAGTGTGAAATTTCTCTGTTGAGAAAATATGTCGCTAGTGTGTTCCGGGCTTTGCGTTGTGACTGTTTCCATCAGGTCGCCGAGAAACCCGCGCACGTTTGGTTTACTCTTCCTACCGTGGCCCTTCCTTCCCAGTCGCCAGCAAACAAGCGCCTTGTCCGCCGAGACGTTGATTAATTGCTTGAAACGTTCTCGTGTTTGAACACCGCCACTCGTGGATGTCGCCCTCGTAGGGTCGTGAACATCGCCGCTGTTACTGCTCGCCTTGAGGACTCTACATAGACTCTACGTACCTTGTTGAACCAACACAGTTTAAAGAGTTGGTGGACCTGGTCCGTGAGCCGTTCTGTAGTGTAGTACGGAAAGAATTTCGTCACCCTAATTGTAAAATCTCATAACTCGATTGTTGTTGTGTTTTGCTTTATTGTCTCTTTAAATCATCTTAACAATTTGGTAGGTCTAAAATTTGGTTCAAAGTAAATACACAGAGTTATTTAATTATATTGCTATGAAAAATAATGTTTTATTTCACCACAGAAAATGTTAACTGATTTTTCTCTCTTTCTTTCTGCAGTCATACAAAATGGAGTTACGAGGTATTACAATTAGGGTGACGATTTCTTCTTGCATAACCACACAGTAAAAAACAATTGTACATTTACAAGGAAATTCTTGTAACGTAATATCAGAACATTATCAGTCAGATAATAAAAGTAAGATGTCAGAAACCTTTTAAAGTGGTTACAAATATCGTAAACAACTTTGGGAACTAGTAAAATAATGATAATGAGCAGATTTTTCGAATTGAAACAAAATAAACCTAGGAGACCTTTCACATTTTACAAAACATTTCGTAATTTCACAAAATTAATTTTTGAAAACTAGTTTCCAAAAATTTTTTTCGTAACATTACAAGCAATTATTGTATAAGAACCAGATATTAGCTGTAAATATACAAAATTTGTTTGTAGATTTACAGAAATGTTTGTAAATATACAAAGAAATTTGTAAATGTACAAGGTTTTTGTAAATTTTACAAAATATTTTCGTAGTTATGTCTTTGAATGTTTTATGCAGTGGGAGTGTATGAAGTTGTTTACAATATTGGACGCACGCCATTGCCATACAATTTTCGTCCCAGAAATCGTTTGTTTAGTTGAAATTTTCCCTCTTCTCTTGTGTGGATTCTGGGACGAAAATTGTATGGCAATGGCGTACGTCCAATATTGTAAACAACTTCATTTTTGTAGTGTTACAAAAAACCTTTTTTGGACACTGGTTTCTGAAACACCTTTTTGTAAAGGTACAATTTTTTTACTGTTTATTAAAAATGTTTCCACTGCATCTACAAACAGAAGACACACTTCAAACTATGCCCCTATGATTACAAAAATGCCGTTCGCTAATAAAAATCATGAGTTCCAAGCTCCTAAAAGTACTAAAAATTACTTTTTCATATCGCTGTGTCTGAGAATATGTCAACCGTGATCGCAAAACAAAATCATAGAATCCTGCATTGGACTTTATCACATACGTTCCACAAATAAAATATCATGGTCATCGCTTGGAGTCCCATTGGAAAACACTTTCTATGGAAACACTGCACGCTAGTTTAGTATTTCCGCCTAGAGGCGATTAGATGTTTTGACGGACGTGTTTTATTCGATTTAATGCCTTCCCCGTTCCAACGTTTAAAAAATGCTAGTGTCTACTAACTAACTTAGAGCCAAACTATTCCACCTGTGCCCATTGCGTTAACGTACGAAAAAAAAAACTTCTCAAAACGATGACGGAAAGGTAGATTCAAAGCAACTCGTATATTAGAGAAATCCTTTCGGAGCCTCCTCAAAATTGCTAAAAACAGCTTTTTCTACCTGTTATATCTGGAAAACTACTCAGGAAATTCATGTAAAACAACTCTATAAACATGCAATGGACTTTTTTCCATCAACATAAAAATGGAATCACCACTGAAAGTATCAGTCAGGCGAGTGATCTACTATACCACTGCTCGTCGTTCCGGTGCCGTGCGGTAGAGGCGATACCGCACCAGCTGAGCAAGTCAACATCGCCCTTGGTGACGTGCGTCTCTCACATAATCACACGACCAGTAGGCGGGCGCTGTGATATCCTGTTTCTGCTAGTTTTGTGATACTCATTTTTCAAAACTTAAACGAGTGCAGATGTCACACATGTCTGACAGTTTTGTTTAAAATGGTTTTTGCCTTGGTTGCTGAGTTGTCCGAAAAACAAGAAATCGTTCGGTTTCAACTAATAAGTAAACTTAAAAAATCGAAGTTAGATAAGTAGCTAAAACTTTAGTATTTACTTTCTTGAAGAAATTTGCCAACATTGTTAAAACAATTTAAATCAAAACCACTACATAGAGTTGGCTTACTTCTAAAACCTCGTGAGTCCATTTCTGCAAATTTTACAGGAGAGAAAAAAGAAAATCTTCGTAGTCATGCTACACCATAGGTACTACAGTTTTTTAATTTGAGCATAGAAGAAAGCTAACACCTAGAAGATTTAGCAGATTTTAACACTAGAAGCGCCATGAAAAGTAGCACCAAATTAACTTGGAATACACAAAATTTGGTAAATCTGGATTTACGAGGTTCTACAAGTAAGCCAACGATATATTTCTCATATGTGCTCTCGTTTAGGCTTTAAAAAATTACCGTGAAAGCATTAGAAACATGAGAGCATGGCCTTAAATGGCTTAACAATGTTATAATAATTTACTTCTTAATTGACCATTTTTACATATAGCTATTTCAAACATACAGTACTCTACGTAATATTTCATTAAAATAACGCAACAAACAAACGTATTTGTGAAAAATAAGCCCATGTGTAAAATATAGATTCCAGAACTATGTGTATTTAAATTAAGTATTGTCGTTTACCGAATATTTCACTCGCGTTGTTCTAAAAAATAATGAAGTTTTGGCCAATAGTGCACCAATTCCCTGCGCTGTATCAACAGTAAACAACAGAAACCTTGTAAAATACATATGCATTTATCAAAATATAAATTATGCAATAGCATATTGCATGGTTGCTTTATTTATTGTTATGAAAGCTGGTACACGCGACTTCGTTCGCAAGGTTTTCAGTTTATTTCGATAATATCCCTGGAACAAAAAAGTTTTGAAAAGTGCAAAAAGGTGCAGAAATGACGTTATTAGCCATTAATGATCGTTCTAGAAACATTTTGAAAAATAAATTATTGTTTAACGAAAATATTTGGGAGCCCTGTTCTGCCCCCCTATAAGCCATTTTACAACCTTTTTTTTTTCCTCAGTGATTTGGCAGAAACTTTCGGAGCGCATGCACAACAACACACGAAAATTTGTTTTCACTAGATTTTTTTAGTTCCCGCTCTGTCCGTCTTCCCCTATTGGCCGCCCTTCCCCAAAAGCGAGCGTACTTTCGGTATAAAGTGGCATATGTCACTCCCCAGTCCATAATGTATTTGTATGCAGTATGTATCATATAGATCCGTTGCTCCGTTACTTCGTGAAAGAAGAATAAACCAACAAACACACTTACGCATTTATAATTTTAGTTTGCTTGAAAAATAAGACGAAGAAGAAAATAACATTACCAATGTTTTTCATGCGGTAATACGTACAGAAATCCCTCGTAGAATACTTAATTATTTGAAAGTTTGGGTATACTTAAAAAATTGTTTTATCATTTATTTTCTTTTAACACCGTAGCTGCGTGATTGAAAGTGTGAGTAATTAAATGAGTGTTTTTCTAACTGACATGAATAGGTCTGAGTGAAGTAAAACGGCTGAAAATGCCCGTTGAATTCAACACCAAGCAATTAATTGTGTTGAATGTACGTAATACGGTAGTAAGATTAGAGTTTAAAAAACGGGAGCTTCCACTTTACATATTCAAACTTTTTTCAACAAGTATTTATTATTTAAACATAAACGAGGGAACATTGAAATTACGTCCAAGTGAATATCACAATGTAGTTTTGCATTATTTTGTTCGACGGTGATGTGTGACTATTTTATAACAAAAATTAATATTTAATTAATGACAGGAAGTTTACTGTTATTCTACAAATTGATGTGTTCGGCATGTAGTAAATTATATGATGTATAATTATGGTAACGCTTTAACCACTAAATTAGAGACATAACACTTTTATGCACGCATTAAGGAAGGAGTGTGTACACACACACACACACACATATGTATATATATATATATATATATATATATATATATATATATATATATATATATATATATATATATATATATCCTAGTAACAGATACATCACTATTATTTTCACAGAACCCAGCTGTGATGCGATATATATTACCAAACGATGTGTAAAAACAATGTGTAAATACACATTTCCGACCACGCAAAACACACAAGCTCTCTGTATTCTGTATTTACTCAGATACAGCCAATATAGTCGTGTGCGATTGGACTACGCAAATGGGCGGAGAGCGAGTGGAAATAAGCGAGTGCCAGAAAAGAAGGAATAGTAGAGCTTCTGTAGCCTACAATTCATACGATAACGGCAGATTACGTTTTCAATAACATGTACGTTTAGTAGCGAGTAACATTTTTAAAAAATGCTAAAAGGAAATTGAGGATACTTGTACCTAAGTATTCTTGTGTTTTTTGCTCAGATGTCCTTATTTCCTCCCCCCTTCCCCCCTTCACGGGCAACACGCAAGTTTCGACGTACCCTTGTGATTGCAGTAAATGTTGGAGAGAAAATGAAGTGTCTGCTAACGATGTCGTTTCATCGAGTTTCACCGGCCGTAGGGGCTGTTGGCCTAACGTCTTTAGTGCGTGACGTAGGCTTTCCTGTGTTCGAGTCCCGGGAAAACGCAAGTGTGGATGCCGTTTGTAGATAAGAGTTAAATTTATTTTACTAGTGCTGGCTGAAACATTTCCAGTTGTTCGGCTCATCAACAGCAAAACCGTGTCGACATGCAACTGCGCCAAGCGTAAGATACCTAGAAAATTGTTGTTTGCAAAAACTGAAGATCGTGTCCTTTTTATGTGATCCGCTACTTAATTGCTTTTCGCAGAAATATCTACGCAACTTCATTTATTTATCCAATGGCTGATTTAAAACACAGAAATGAACTAACATTAAAGTTACAAAAACCACTTTGATTTTGACTGTGCTAAATCACAAAAAATTAACAATGTGTAAACTTGTATGAAACCCAGTCAAACATAAATGCTGAGATGAGATGAGCAACGTTCATTAAGGTCTTATCTTGTTCGCCCACTACTTGCTACATAGCCTCTGAGCGCAAAGTGTGCAGCTGACAACAGCCCTCTTATCAGCTACCGTGGTATTGTAGCGACCAGATCACCGTAGTCCCACCATAATTATCTTGGATCATTTCTGGATTCCATCACTCCCCATTTCTATATGTGAGAAACATGGCCTGCGTTGTCTTCTGTCTACGAATTTTCTCGGGGTACTCTCGTTTCTTCAGCCTTTGCATTCCGCCATTACTCCACACTCGCCTGGTAATACCTTCACCAGCGTTCAAGACTCCGCTGTTAAGGCCATGGTAAATTATATGTGTGTATGCGCGAGAGAGAGAGAGAGAGGGGTTTACGGATGTTAATGATAGTTGAAAATGAAAACGCGAGTATTTTTGAAATTCGGTTGTTTTAGAGCCCTAGATGTTGTCATATAAAAATTATAAAAGTGGCAGTTTTCCATTTTTGTTGAATTTGTTGTTTCAAGCCCATTACTTTTCTAAAAACAGTTTTAATTTTTTTACGCGAAAGTAAAGCATACTACCGCATAGTGCTGCATAAATAAACGTCCGCTGATAAAATATCTACTCGGCAAAAAAAACCTCATAGAATGTTGATGAGTAGTTCAGATGTTATTGACGACTGAGTATTCCAGTCTTCTGCTCGATACCGTATCTCTCCATACCCCTTAAATGCTATTCCTAAGCAGACATCAGTCGCGTACGTTGAACAGTTTTCGAGTAATCTATCAGTCGCTGCTCTGTACACGTCATGGCTGCATGGGCAAGCGGCCATCGTACGGCCGCGGCCTACCGCAATTTTCATCGTAATTATTTTATTTTTTATTTGTACCACATATTTTTTCTTATTTAAGACACAAAATGTGACTAAATTTGGCTCTTATGAATCATTTTTATCTCTAATAGTTTTCGCGTAATAGCTTGTTAAATTCATATTTTGCATGTTTCCGTTTTAACGACTACACTAAAACCAACTGATTTACCAAACTCAAAAAAAACACAGTAGATAAAGACATTGCAGGCTACAATGACATGCTCATAAAATTAAAGAATAAAAATTATTTGAATAAAAAAAATGCTGAAACTAAAAATAAAAATTAAAAAATCAATTTTTTTAATACAAATAATTTTTACTCGTTATTTTTATGAAAATGTCATTGTAGCCTGCAATGTCTTTATCCACTGTGATTTTTTTGAGTTTGGTATATCAGTTGGTTTTAGTGTAGTCGTTAAAACGGAGACATACAAAATATGACTTTAACAAGCCATTACGCGAAAACTATTAGCGATTAAAAAATTTCATTAGAGTCAAATTTTGTCTCATTTTGAGTCTAAAATAATAAAAAAAAATATCTGGTACAAATAAAAAATAAAAAAATTATGATGAAAATTGTGGTAGCCGCGTCCTTAAGGCTGAGGATTCTCCGTGGAGAACAAGTGCATGCAAGCGAATGATCAACAATGAGCGTTTATAATAAGTAAACAGAAAGAATAAGGTACTTTTTCTCAGTCACGTGACCAGATTTTGATGAACTCCAGGTTACGTTATCTATACGCCTACAACCAATCCAAAGTTTTACGAAGGCGGGAATTAAAAAAAAAATCTGTATTACTTATTTGTTATATAATTGACTAAATATGACAATTTGGCACTTTACACGCGTTATATTTTTTACATTAAATAATTGAATATGATAATTTTGTCATGCTTCCTTCTTTAATAATTTGAGCACTGTTCATTGAGTTTCACATCGTTGTTGTTTTGAGTATAATGTCTATTGTCGACATTTTTCCATCTTCGTCTGCCAAGAACAGCTTACTGTGTTCATAAATTGATCGCAAATCCGCTATCGTGACTTATTGGACAGTTGAAAACTTTCCTCGTGGTACAATTTGAACTCTTCTAGCTGAAGGTCTTACCTGTCCAGACTAACACAAAGACTAGAGAAACGATTTTGTTGCGAAAAGATTTTTCCACCATTCGGTTTCAATGTCTTATGTGCACGTCTGTAGTTCTGCTTCATGGTCAGTGATTGGATGTTTTAACTCTCTCTTGTCTTGTGGATCTACTGGCAAATCACAGACGTGTGATGTCACACTAGGATCGCAGTTGGCGAAGTGGATAGAGCACTTGCCTCCTACCAAGGTGATCCGGGGTCGGTCTCCAGTTTTTCCTGTATGAATCGTACCTGACGATGCTGCTGGTGGGTGTGTTTTCTCGGGAATCTCCCGTTTCTTCCGCCACCTCACCTCCCTCCTGCGCTGCTCCATACATAATGTCACGCCTCACCAGCTCTAAAAACCTAACTGACCAAAGTCTCTTCACTTCATAATAACAATGAAGCTAATTATAATTGGTGAAGTCAAATGAGAGAAGTGTCTGAACAAAGACATGCTGCCTATAACCATGAAGCAGATGTTGTGATGTGCACATAAGGCAGTAAAACAAGAGGTTGCAAAAATGTTTTCGGAGCAAGCTTGCAGTTTTTCTTGTTATAACCACGGTTATAGAGGAACAGATCTGGACACTTGGAGCTGAAAATTGACCCTCATATGACTGATTGGTAGGGCCCGGTAGTTTTCGCGAAAAGATCTGTTTCAATGCCTTACGTGCGCACCTGCACCTCTGCTTTGTGGTCAGTGATTGGATGCCGTTACATACAACGTCTGGAGGTTAAACCCGCAAATCAGAGACGTGTTGTGTCGCAGATATCCGTATACTGATTGGCACAGTCTAATGAATAATAACTCTGCACAAAAACACTATGTCAATAATCATGAAGTTGAGCTGCAGATGCGCACTCAGGACACTGAAACAAAGTGGGGCAAAAATATTTTCGCGAAAACTACCGGGCTCTACTGATTGGCGCCACTGGCACTCTGGTGTTTTAACATTGTGTAAACGGAAATACGGGTAGCAAGTTAGGGCTGTATTCGGAAACAAGTTTAGTCATAGTTTAAAAGATAGTCATGGTTTAAATCGTCATATTTAGTCACTACTGCGATTTTCCGTATTCAGAAACTGCAATTAGAGGCGACTATTTTAGTATGGGTTTAACTAGTCATGGTTTAAGTTAGTCAAGGCGGATGACTAGTTTAAGGTGTGATTAACCCGAACATTTGCATGGTTTGGAACAAATATGGCGGCATCTTATCGTCTAATTTATCACGACGTGCATTTACGGCAATTCGAAAAATGTAAAATAAAACAGCAGAGAATGCCGTTTTCTTAAATTATATCCTAGCAGTTAATTGTATTTACAGAACAATGTCAGAAAACGTTCTATTGAATATAAATTATGTTGCCTTTTAGGATTTATTTTACCATAACGTGTTATATTTATGATGTTAACACATTTCTAAAACAATTTTAATGCAAAATTAGTTTGTCTTTTCTATTACGAAGTCTTCTCCGTTACTGCATATTGTATTTTGACGCAACTGCTGTTACACGTAATAATATTGACAATTCCAAAGGACAATTCACAAGCAACATAACCAAAAATACTTTAGCAGACGATGGAATGAGAATACGACGCTTGACTAATCGCCATGGCAATGGACAGTTTTGCAATGTTGCCAAACCTTTCACGTGTCTTAAACTGTGACTAGTAAGTCACTGCTAATCATGGTCTAAAGTTACAATAAAATTGCTCCTGAATACGATTTGTTAGTAGTTCTTAGTCACGGGTTTAGTCGTGGTCTAGTTAATCTATACTTAGACCAGGTTTAGACGAAATGTTTCTGAATACGGCCCTTAGTGACGTAGCCGCTAGGATCACTAATAGTTAGGGACCCTGTTTATTCGAGTAAAAGAATTTTGCCTCACTTTGTTTCCGTGTCTTACGTGCACATCTGCAGTACTGCTTCGTGGTCAGCGATTGGATATTTTAACTGAAGCGAGCCTTGGGATTCTACCGGCAAATCACAGACGTGTGGTGTTGCAGGAAAAAATTTGTAATTGGCTCAGTCAAATGAGATACGGCTCTTCACACAGACACGCTGCCAAATGCCATGAAGCAGAATTGCAGATGTGCACGTAAGACACTGAAACAAATTGGGGCAAAATTCTTTTCGTGAAAAACAAGGGTCCCTACTGATAGTACAACGCTATGCTGCGATGTTAAAACAACACTTCATTGCTAGTGGCGCTTTCAGTCAGAAAGAGTCAACTCAATAGCATTATTAGATAGGCTAGTGTCCAGACCTGTAATTCTAAGACCATGGTTATAACCGCCTAATGTCAGAGAAGTGACCACGCGACAAGAGACAATCTCTGCGCGGGTAACCGCCACGTCACTCAGTATCAACACGCGGCACTAATGCGACCACTGGATCGTGAACCAATGTGAATGGGTCGCGAAAATAGCCCGCCTGCACAAAAGAACCCGCCGACCATGCCGGACCCAAACAACAACGGCCAACAGCAGGGGAAAGGGGGGGGGGAAGAGTCAAATAATTGTAGGTGCGGTGTTGCGCCAGCCGCGTACCCGTGGCTGTCAGATGCACGCATTACTCGTTAGCCGGAATTATTTAACATAATGAGGGGGGGATGGCGGGGTTTTGACGGTCAAGCCCTTCCCTACAATTGGCTGTGTTCACGGATGTACGGTCGTGCCCCAGTGCAGCCATCAATGGCGCTGGTACAAGCAAATGTATTCATCCGTAGCTGCTACTTCGGCAACTGAGCTATAGTTAGGGGTACGTCAATTTCGCAGATACATTCCAGGTCAGATTGAACGCCAAAAATTGATACTTCACGACTACGTCTGTGATTAGTTGGCGGCTGTTACGAAACGCATTTGACCACTGCAAGCCAGTAGTAAATAAGGAAATAAGTCCTAGAGCTATCGCGTGCTACCAGCTTGTACGGTTGTAAGCCAATGAATAGTTGACTGTGCCGTGTGCGTGTAAAGGACTGAGAAATCTAGGCTGCTGCCAGATGAATCTGCGAAATTGACATACCTCTAGCTATAGTCTATTTCACCGAGTGTACCTATGTGACAGTTTTGCAGGCAATGTGTTTTACGGTCTGCTGTGAATCATCGTTTAGTATCCAGGATATCTTATTCTTCTTAACATCGTTAGAGCTTTGCGACTACATTAAATAAGTTAGAACAGTGTTCCACAAAATAAAAATATCCTATTTAGTTTATGAAACATCACTTACCACATGTAAAATAAAAAGTTCTCTCGTTGATTGGCTGGATTGTATCGCTATCGTAACCAGGTGATGTAAACAACAAGGTCAGCTATATGTGGTTCGGGATAAAATGAGCCTATTTGAAACCGTAGTTACTTTTCCCTTCTCAGGTAATTTGTATTTCCCTGCCAATTTTTAATACGGACGAAACAACCTGAGTGTAGGCGGTTAAGGATAAAGTGAGCAATCAAAAAAGCCAATTCGTATCTCTCCGCGCGTAACGGGTAACGACGGGAAATGTCTAACTTCTCTGGACACGTCACTTCATGTTAGCACGTGTAAGATAAACTGTGCAGTTGGTAAGTACCTATTTAGTTAGTAATTAAAGAAAAGTTAATAATTACATAGAACACAAATTCGTACATTTCGGTGGATTTTGTTTTAGTATTGTTGTATTTAAATAGGACAATACATGGAACTATGTTCCGCCATTACGCTGCCAACCGTACAAGCAGTAAGGACAACTATTGTTAATGTTAAATTATATGCATAACAGTGATACCGATATTTTTCAAAGGTTAAATGTTTAGTGCTCACTTTATCTCAAGCGACCTATAACAACAAAAGTGTATAGATTGTAATATACCGAAAAGTCAACGTCTGAGCTCACAATAAATATTAATTATTTAAAATTATTATTCTAGACTAAGTGGTGTTCATCAATGCTCACGTTAACGCGAACCAACTATACACAATTTAGTTGTACAGTCTCGTAGTCATCTCTGTTAGAAGGCAGCGTCCTTAGATGTAGCAGCCCTTGCAGCAAAGGTCGTTTTACGAACGTCTTGAGCTTGTATGTAGAACAGACACACAAGTCAGGGGAAACCGTTACCGTTGGAGAACATAGAGCTCTAAACGACTCTTGGTGGCAGGGTTTGCAGATAGAAGGATGCGTCCTGCTACAAGAGGCGACTATAACGTTATATCGCACTGTCAGTGTTATGCGGCTATAACTCTGAAAAGTGCAAAATAAATTACGCCCATCACTTGGAAAAGGATGTTTCAATATTTTAAATATAAATGTATCATAACTATTTCTCGAATATTTATGGTTTAATAACAAAGATTTTATGTATCCAAGGTTTAAACTTTCCCTCGTTGTGCAATAACATGTAACATACCGCGTGTTGCGGACTATAAAAAATATTACAAATTGAAACAAATGTATAAACAAACAAGTTTTACTAATCACAAGTTACAAAGTTGGCAATTTAAACATATGGAAAATTCAAATATGTGTCCACACAGTGTACATTACTAGCGTCTGTGAGACTAAAAATTAATATTTGAAAAATTTACAAATTTTATTAATTAGTTTTACAAGGATCACAAAGTACAAAGTATATAGACTGAAAAAAAGAAAATATCTGAGCAAGTCATCACAAAAGGTAGTTTCCGCGGGCTCCATAATGTCAAAATCTGGTGTTACAAAGCTAGAAGTCATAAAGCAACACACGTGTGTGCAAAAAGCCATCGGGCAATCAAGCAACAAATAACCACAACAGCTAATAAATACCAAGTGGAAAAGTCAAATAGCAAAGAACAATAGCAAACCCTACAAAAAAACATTTTAAGACCAAGTGATAATTTTTCATCAGACGGCGACCGAAAAAGGAATTTAGAAAAAACAATATAACAAGAATTAAACTAATTTAAGCACAACACATGACGGCAGCCGCCTTGCTCGCCATGGGAGGACAAGTCCCCAACCTACCCTATCACACTATCTAGGAGCTCGGAAGTACTTAAAATATAGCGATACTAAACAACAGCGTTCCGAGCCATCAAATAGTCACGTGGTCCACTGTGCACCGCCGACGAGAGCGCTGTAGGCACCCAAAAGGTGGAAACATGAGATCTAGTTTAAAAATGGCTCTAGTATTGTTAAAGTTTATTCTTGTGAAATATGTAATATATTTTAATTTAGGCCATCCACAATTTAAAAAAAAAATAAATACGTACTTATTATTTTAAAACGTATCCAATCTTATATTGTTGTCCTTACAATTAGCAAATTCTGACTTGTGACTGTATTACGTTGACCGTATATAATTTTTTACAAATTATTATTTTATATGATCTATTGAGAGGAAAGTTAACTGTTTGCTAGGATTCAATGTAAAATATCCCTAAATGACATTCTTCTTTCGTTATCGGCATGTATTCTTCTGACTGGGCCAGTGACGTAACGTGGTTGTGCTCCTAAACCTGCGTTGTTTGCACAGACTATGCGCTTTCAGCGCGTGCTGGTAGTTGTGATTTAAAGATTGGAATTTATTACTAGAGTATTCGTACCTTGTCTCTTATACGGTACTGGCTCTAAAGTCAAATGTTCCACTGACAATGAACAGAACAGACTTTGGTCAGCGCTTAACATACAGGTCTTCAGTGCTGGTGAGGGGTGACATGGTGTGAGATTGGAGTGGCACCGGAATGAAGGAGAGGGGTAAATCGGAGATCCTCGAGAAAACCCGCCCACCAGCGACATCGTCCGGCACGATTCCCAAATGCGAAGATCCGGCGAATGAGCCCGCCGGGATTCGAACCAGGAACGTCCATGGATGAGAGGCGAGTGCCGTAGCCGCTCCGCCAAGTGCAGTCTAGATTTAAATGAATGTATGGCTAGGGTTGAAAAATGTACCCGTGTTTAATTATTACCAAACAAGACTGTTGAGAAATTGCCGGTGTACTCGAACATGTGATAATAAATACCAAAATTAGGTAGATAAGTACACATTGAGCAAATTTCATTGCGGAAAAAATTGCCTAACGTCTATAAATAACTGGGAATTTGGCGGGTTTATCTAAGGAGCCGTTATGTTTCGAACGCCTGAACATGTCAGTCACTTTCGCGAATGTATGACTGTTTGAGGCGCGGAAATGTGGCGGGTACAACGACCTGCCGGCTGGACTGCACAGTTCTGTGTACACTGTCTCCTCAGCTACTTGTGCATTGTCTGCTGCTACAGTGAGTGGCCGATTGTACATGTGAGAAGGTAGCACGGCAGTCAGTGGGCGTATTCATGCAGGTATGATACCTTAGCCGTCTTTAGTAGGAGGCCGCGGCCTTAGATATGGCAACACAGCCAGGAAGGGTAATTTTAACACTTCTTTTGTCTCGCCAACGACAGTGGCTTCCCCTGATTCGCCGGTATGCAGGGCAGTGTAACGAATCAGGTACAGCCGTGGCTTTTGGATGTTAAAAGACGTGTTAAAATGACCCTTGTGTGCAGGGTTGCCATATCTAAGGCCGCGGCCTTCTACTAAAGACGGCTATGATGATACTGGTTCAGAGTCCTCAAATACGGTGTAACATACAGTGACACAAGCGTAAACAAGTACATGAGTTCGAAATATAACGCCTGTTTAAATGAATTCGCGAAATTTCAGGGTCTCTAATGACATTTTATGGAGCTTGTCCTAGAGACCTGCACGAAATCATGACTCCTGCGCTACCTTGTCAGGCGTACAACTGGCCAGGCCACTGTTCACTCACTGGAGCAGCAGCCGATGTACCAGTCGCTGATGACACTGGCTGTTTCCGAATTCATACGATTAATCCTCGGATCCCTGAATCCTCGCAGCCTTCACAGCAATGCATCCTTCGCGTTAAGAGTGCATTTGTGTATAAACATACCTTCCGAATTCTCAATTCAAACAAATGACTATCGCAAGGGCGTAAGGATGCTGGCCACGCATCCTTGAACCAAGGATGTGTGGAAGGGTGCATCTTGAATCATCGGTAGAATTCGGACACTAATAAAAAATGTCCGCATCCTTCATTATGCACTTTTCAAGGATGTGAGGGTGCGAAGGATCCTTCATGGCACTATTCGGAAACAGCCAAAGTGTACACAGCACTGAGAAGTCCAATCTACAGCAAGTAGTTAGACCCGCGTAATTCATGTGTGTGTGAATGTGTGTGTGTGTGGGGGGGGTGGATATTCAGTGGTTGATGTGCAACCTCATAATAATAATGGATGATGATGTGACATTTTTTCCTCTATCACCCCGTTATCATTAAACGGTTGCGTGGGATTCAGCATTTCAAAATGGCGGAATTTAAAACGTATCCTACCCGTTTTATACATTTGTTAAATGGTTTATTATATTTGAAGATAGAAGCAGAATTTAACTGTAACTTTATTTTATTTTACATATAATATTAGTTTAGTGTTTTTTCTTTGATCTTTTGAACACAGTCCGTGTGGTTTTTAATTCATTGTGGTTTTTGTTATGTTAAATGTTCGCTGTTTTATGCGTTATATAGCGTGTTTAGTCTGCTAATAACCGCTGTCCCCATTTCTCGAGCTGGGTTTCAATGAATTAATCGTGACATGCTGTGCGTTCGAAAACATTACTCGGGTTGACTATTTCAACGCCTCGACACGAAATTTTACTCTACCTAAGCTAACATCGTGGCTTTTCAAAAACGCCTTTTGTCATCTCTACCGAAAAATTCCCCTTACCATTAGGAAAGAATTTGTTTTTTGTCGTTTAGAAAGTAATGGTCGAAATTTGAGCTTTTTCTAATGAGACACGTTTGAAGGAACAAAGTGTTGTCCATGACTTGGAGGCATACGAGACTATTGAAATAGTGACGAGTTTGTGGCGAAAAATATTTGCTGTAACATTTAGTTTCGGTTCTTTATGTGCTAATCTGCAGCTCTGTTTTATAATTAATGATCGAAAGTTTTAACTCTCATGCACTTGTCCTGGGGTTCTAATGGAAAAGCACATTGTCGAATCGTATTTAAATAACCTTATTCAGATTGGTGGTATCAAATTAGATACCTGTACGTGTCTGAGCTAAGACACACTGCCAATAACCATGTACCAGAGCTGCTGATGTGCAAGTACTGGCTTTGAAATCAAATGAGATCTTTAAATGTTTGCTGCAATTGGACTTGATAGTAAGAATATGGGTTTATGGATGTACGCCATTGCTTTTGATTTGTTGATAAAACCTGTAAAACATTGAACATGCAAGCCACGAAGACAATAAGAGAGTTAACCGTAAATAAAATAACAATTACAATTAACTGTCTTACTGTCTTCAACGCTTGCATGTTCATTGTTTTACATGTTTTATCAACAAATCAATAGCAGTGGTGTTAAGTCCCAAACCAATACATTCTTACTGAAATAAAATGGTGCGACAATCTCGTGGCTGTACTTATCACAGACACTTGAAACTTCACCTCTTCATCCCTCCTCGCTTCCACACACACAAACACACCTCATTGTTTACATGGCTCGTGTTTGTTTGGGTAGAGCGTCTATCTAGCACAATTCCTCCGCCGGCTCGTAGGCAACGAGAGGTACTTCTCGCGCCACACCTCAGTCTTCAAATGCTCGCTAATTGCGAGGCGTAGTTTGGATCATTTATCTCCGTCTTGTGCTGCCATCCTTGTTTGCTGGAACAACACGTCTGCAACACCTGCCATACGGGACGCATACGCCGGTCCTGTGAGAGCAGATATTATACCTTGCTCAAGAGCCAAATTTAAATTTATGATCCGAACTCACTCTTTAAGGTAGTCGTTTCAAGTTCCGCTTAAACACCTTTCATGTGTATTTTGCTCGCGTCTGCTGGATAAGTGCAAACTAACAAAAGTCTACACCATGATCATTTAAGGCACCGTATGCCTGTAAATAAGGACCGGTAGTTTTTTCGAAAATGTTTATTCACCAACGTCTTTCAATGCCTTAACGTCCACAAATGCAGCTTAGCTTCGTGGTCAATGGCTGAATGTTTTTAACTCTCAGTATCTTGGGGTTCTTCGTGGTAACCAGAAACATATGGTTGTGATTAACACAGTCATCATATAAATGACGCCACTGCACATAACGCTGCCAATAATGACGAAGTAGAACTGTAGATATACACGTATGGCAGTGAAACACATTGGAGCAAACATAATTTTGCAAAATCTACCAGCTCCTAGGTGTAAATTTATACATAAAATATCAAGAATAAAATTTTATTTTTATTTTTTATGTACAGAAAATCTGGGACTTTTTACAATAGTTGCTTGTTAGGCTGTCAATGTATTGTTTCTTATGAGAAATCTTATTGATATTTTTTATCAAAAGAACAATACATTCGTACCATGAGGAATTTTAGCTGTTCGTTAAAAACTTAAATTAGCAATTTATCATCCTCTGGTTAAATACTATGTGATAATAATCTCCTTAAAAAGGTATTTATTTTATATTTCTATCACAAAGTATCCAGTAAACTCCTTTTTTGGATCCGTCAAAGTGTGGTTCCATGAAATATTAAATGGAGATAATCATTAAAGCTAATAAGACACTTTCAGTTGAGTCTCACGGAAATGATAGATGACAGCATGCACTTCAAATAGACGAAGTAAGTCTGCTTTATGAGACAGGTTTATGTGTATGTGAACTGACAGAGATTGATCATATAGTGCCCAGTACCTAACGTCACCGAAATTATAAAACTACGAGTATTTACGTGTATTGTGTATTTTGATAAAATAAAACTTTCCTGATTTCTTCACTCTATTTCTGGGGTCCTCGGCTTTACTGATTTAGTGATGCTCTCTCATTTAGAAAAAGGATAACCAGTGTTTCATTAAAAATGCAAACACTTCATACTTCATTATCAAGTCAAATAATATAATAATTCATTTTTATTGACATATGTAATGGTTTAAGTGAATAATTATAGTAACAAATATTTCCTTTTTAGTAGTCATGAAACAATTTATTATAGTAAGGGACAAACAAGCTTATTATTTTCATCTTAAAAATTCTAGCACTTTGAAGTACTCATGTTCTCAAGTAACAGACGAAGTGTGTCTGTTATAGCTACTAGTTCCTGCTTTACTGATTACTGCTAGTTATTTGGAAACAATTTTATTTCTTGCCGTTTATTTGTGAACTGTACTGGTTTTCGTTTCCCGTTTGTTCGGAAAGTAATGTGCATAGTCAATTCTAAATGTAATATAATCACAAAGCCTTTCTATTAAATTGTTACGAAATTATTTGAATCAGTTATAGGAAATTCCGTTTGCTAAAAGGGACTTGGAAGAATTGATATGTGCATTTGTACGCGAGAATGTGTGTGAGAGAGAGAGAGAGAGAAGGCGGAAGTTGTAAATGTTTAAACGTTTTCACAGTATAACTATCTAGCCGTAGGTGCGTAATAAAAGAGGAACTTTGTATGTGTGTCAATATTAGAAAAGTTCAGGGATGTAGAGTTCGTTTTTTACGCTGGATAAAGCATGTATAGCAGTTTGTTTGTGTGACGGGTTCATGTGGTCCAAACTTCCTAATAAGGTTCGAGCGCACTGAATATTCACACACTGACGTGCACAATTCTAGGAACCTGTCCCTCGCTTTTCTTTCTGACATACTCATGTGATCCTTCACTTATCTTATACTGACGTCTAAACTTTCACAGAAACAATAATAAAATAATACACCACGAATATAAAACTTAATGTGGCGTAGAACACTCGTAGAGTTTTGATCATCGTATTTTCAAAAGTTAATTACAAACACTTTAAACCTATATTTTACTGGTTTGTCACTTTCTTGTATGCTAAACATCTGTAGAACTGTAGAACCTTCACTATTCTACAATTTATCTGTTCAATTGTATATCTATATCCCTACATATTTGCCTAGATTATGATTTACATAGTTACATATTTTCATTAACGAGTTCTTTTAAAATTAAGTATTCGACATGCAGTCAATTTTTATGTTACATGCATACAAGTAGCTACATAAAATATTCGAGGGAGCTGCTACAGCAGTCAGATGCGTATAGTTATAATTTATGATGCTAACCACATGGTGAACCCACTACTGTATACTGTAACAGCAGCAGAATTGCAGCCTGTGCTTCATTGAGGGCTGCACGCCAAAGCACGACTATCGTCGCGGGGACATTCATGCCACCCCAGCTTCCCGCCTTTCAGCTGAGGGATGGCACGACGTGGTGACGATAAAGACGTAGGTTCCTAGCTTGGAGCCCCCGTGTCGTCGGTGCGTGTCGGAAGTTGCGACGCGACGCCTCATCGATCCCCCTTTCCTCTCGGTGGCAATCCTCTAACCGGGACTTGGACGCATGTTTCGTCCTGTGATGGAGGAAGAGGTGTTGATGGGGATGGCACACGCAGGAGTCAGAGGCGATGTACGACGGTCGCTCTGGCCCGCGTCAGTTATAATGCGAACCTGTACAGGTGCCACAAAAATTACAAGCACGCCCAGTTGGTCACGAGACTTCAACTCGTCATCGATCTAGAGGCTCGGATATTTCGCGGGTTCAACAACCAGTTGGCTGGACCGCACAGTCCTGTATACACGCTGTCTTCAGCTACTTGTACATACATTGGTTGCTGCTCCAGGGAGTAGCTTGTTATACATTTAAGAAGGTAGACCGAAAGTCAGTCGTGCTATCGGTTCACAGCCCTCGAGGAAGTGTTTCAGCAACAGTGACCCAATCGCGAAAGTAATAACGTGTACTGGAACTTGAAATCCAGCATCAACTCATACGAATTCGCGAAATTTATATCTGTTACCACCGTCCACCTGTCGTTAGAGATGTTGAATTATTGCAGGAAAACTCGATTCTTTGTTAGGTTTCAACGTACTTTCGGCATGTCGGAAGGTTTGTTTATGCTACTGGCTGTAGTCTGTACCTGAAACTGTTGCTGTGTTTGACACAGTCAATGAGAATTTTGCTGCTGTCATATTTGAAGCCTATGACTGGTCTATAGACAACTATGTTGTGTAGAACCACTATCGGGCAATCTTGTAGGCTGCAAGAAACTGCAGGCATAACAAATATTCGCAATAAATTTCCATCATCCACCTTTTGCTTACTAAGTTTTCCCAAACACTGTAGACACAAGAGCATCAAGAACAAGTTAGGTCTATTTATGAGTACATTTCATGGCCATCTCTAGTAGAAAGCCTTGGGCTTCGAGCTGGAAACCTTGCCAAGTAAGGTCACTTTAATAGCACTTTGGGCTATCCAATGGTAATGACTTTCCTTGATTCGTTGGTATGTAAGGCAGTTTAATGAATCAGGGACAGTAACTGCCGTTAGAGAGCACAGAGCTATATTAAAGTTACTCTTCTTGGCATGGTTGCCTCATCGAAGGCTGCGGCTTCTACTTAAGACGACAATGGCACATTGCTAGAGACATGACAAATTAGCGTTGTTTTTGCCAGCAGACTGGACTCCAAATGGCTGTACACTCGTTCGACGCCCCCCATCTGGCAAAACTGTCGTGGTCTGTCGCAGAGAATGCATCAGTTCAATACTTTAAAGATCCATGTTATAATGATCAACCTCCTGAAACGTAACTGGCACCACTTACAGTTTCGTGGCCAATGGAATCACAGGTTGCACAAGGTAGTGAAGTCTAGTCAGTCACCAAAAAAATAACGCAAATGTTGCTAGTCCCTATTCAGTGTTCCTGTCTGCAGCTATGGTTGACATGGTTGAAAAGAAAGAAAACATGCGCTAGCTTGGTGAGGATGACGTGATTTGAGTTGATCTTATTGTGCAGCTCAGATACGAAGGCGTGTTGAATCTCTTCCTAGGAGTGTCGCCGTAGAGTGATTTGAAGGAAAACTGTTGTCCAGGAAGCTACAGGTCGGAGGACTCTTTCTAGGAAGATAAACTGACAAGATATTGTCAACCAAAATGAGACAGAACAAACACTAGTAGAGTAGCGGCGGAATGAAGACACTCCATTCCTCTCTTCCCTGCTGACGCTTTACTCGATACTCGGCAATTTCGTGGAGTCAACTGAGGAGAAGTTGGATTTCTAACTCATATACACGTGGGTTACTTTTTCTATTTCATTGTTTATGAAACTTTGAAACCTCAAATGTGCAAATGGGCAATAATTGGAGCAGCAGTCAATGAGCAAGTAGCTGGGGACAGAGTAAGCACAATACTGCGGAGTTCAACCGTCAGGTCGTTGAACTCGCGAAATTTCCGGGTCACTGTGTATTATGTCGCGTCTGCTGTTTAGGTATCATTCCTTGTTACACTTCAAGGACGAGAGTAAGTTCAGGTCGCACCACAGGAGCACCTTAACTAACGTCTACCAGACCTAGCCTGCAACTTCCGTTACTGCTTCACGTTTACGGATTATGATTATTTCTGTTCCAGTGTCATTAATTCTATTTCCTCCATTATCTTCCGAGGCCTCTTGTTTCCTTTTTATTTCTAGTTTAAAATTTTGCTTCGGAGTTATGCTACTAGGCATCCTGTTTGCATTGGTTATCCAATTATTTTCACTCTATTATTGAGACGTGATATTGCTCCAATATTGCTGCTGTTTTTCTAGTTAATCGTTTAGGTGGTATTTCTCTAATTGATATAATGAACCTAAACTTCAGTGGATTTAATTGGTCACATGAAATGCATTATTTTAATCCTGTTTTCTTCTTCATTAGTCATATTCAACGTCTTTTAACGTCTGTGGCGAACCGGTCTTATTACTTGAAGATATATTGATCGTCGCTCTGTTACCTTCCAAGATAGTTCTGCCTTTATATATTATGGGCTACTTCGGGTGTTCCTTGATTGGCCAGTGCTGTCAGCCAATCAATGGATGCCTTCACTCTGATTGGCTGTGGAATTCGGTAAATCACTGGCTGTTTTCCTGTGATTAGCTGAGGTGATTGGCCATTCATGGACGTGCTCGCCTCTGGCCCTTAATTTTATTGAGTTTTGTGGTTTCTTAAAATAGGCGCGAGCATTATTGTTATAGACGCAGAACGCCCTTGTCTTGCATCGTCAATTTTCGGACATTAGATCTTTGAGTCAATGCTACAGTATGCTCTCCATCTCATTTACAAGTCAAAGTGGTGATTGTACCAGGTCGGCGTGTCTTCTGTCCCATGTACGTGACAGCGACCGTGTATTACGTCCATCCAGCATGTCCTATTTTTCACATATACCATTCAGTGGTGGTTGTACTAGGACCAGTTTATAGTCCATCCCACATACATGGCACAATGGTGACTGCACCAGTTTCAAATGAGTTGTCCGTCCTATGTACGTGACACAGTGATAGTAACATACTAGGTACGGTGTATTGCCAGTACCACATATACAAACATGTACCACACAATGACGGTTGTACTAGGTTCTGTTTGTTGTCCTTCTCACGTCCCGACACAGTGGCTGTGGTTGGTTGTACTAGGTCCGAACTAAAGGAAGGGATGATGTGAGGTTGGCGAACATGTAACCCTGCTGACGCAAGGCCAGGGGGGCGCGGCCATGGCCGGGTGACCCCAGCAGCCTGTCAGCGGCGACCCCGGCCGACCAATCCTCTTACTATATTAGCGAGGAAGGGAAGGCTGTCAGTTCCTGGCAGAACCTCGTGTGCGGGGGACGGGCTATGGCATCTACTCGCTACTTCTCCAGCAGCACCTTCTTCGTCTTGGGTGAGTCTGTTGATTTCACGCTCACCCGACGTCGCCAGCTATGTCGTGTGGTGATAGTCTTGTTGTCCACACATAAGCTATACTTCAACAATGCGGGCCGTTGTCAGTACTTGGCTAGGTGATCGTGCAGGGAACATCGCGTAGCCCTCGACACTTAATCGAAGGCAGATATCCTATCAGGCCCGGTATGGAGGTAAAACCTTCAAGGTCAGGCACACATCACAATATTACTTTTTTTTTTTAGATTACAGTGACTACAACTTCTGGGGATCAATAATACGGATACTCATATATAATGTTTACATTGTGAAAGATAAACGGAAGTGTCACTGAAAATGTTATTTCCCTATGACCCTTCCAAAACTTCAGCTGATGCTTTAGAGAAACATTACATGCTATGTGCCATTCTTCGTGATGTGAGTACTTTTAAAGATCCTTAGAACAGAACAAGAAATAACTACTAATAGGTAATTAACTGCGACTTCAGGCGTTGAATTTTGTAAGTGATATTGTGACCAGTATGAATTAGGCGAAGTATATTAGTCAAAATTACATTTTTACATTAAAACATTGTGGGAGATATAAATTTACTTAAAGGAAAATTAACAGTTTCTCTAATGTTGCTTAATTTACTATAAACATCAGATAAGTGGGAACGAAAACAAATTGTTTCTGCATGTCCGAGATTGCTACATTGTTAACATGCCTTTGTCAATACACTTTTATTAGCTTCACCTGTATGTATTAATGTATTGGAATGCTTCAATTCAATTTTCACCCACTTCCAGACGTCCAAATTATTTGAAATTTTTCACAAGTATTAATAATCGATTACAATACAATAATTTCATAGGAATCGCCTGGTATTCTCATTAAAAAGTATCTGGAATATTTTTAATTCAAATTTTCACCCACTTCTGTTTGGATTATTTGGAACTTCAGTCACGTATTAAGAATCGTTGACAATGCACAGTCATAGCTATGACCTGGTATTTTCACCAATTATGAAACAAAATTTCATCTGAATGCGACAGAATATTTTAAAATCAAAATCCTTAAAGAAAACAGTTTGGTGTAAACCATTCTTTACATCTTCAATTTTGTTAAAAAAAATATATAGTTTAAACAAAATAAAAACACACTTTTGAAGCAATATAAATTAAAAAGTTGAAAAAAATCTGTATATATATAGATATCGTTCAACGGTGATACGATGTCCCACAATGCAGTATAAATCTTTGGCGAAAAAATTAACTTTGACTTAAAAACTCGCGGGATGCTGTCTATTTTCTTATCTTAATTACTCTTATTTTGCGAATAGCTAGCAATAAAAATTAAGGCAGTTAACACTGAGCACCCCACTTAATTTTATTTAAGTTAATATTTTTGTCTGTGACTGATACTGAATTTTGCGATATCCTATCGCTGTTGAACAAAATCTTTGTATTTTAAGATTATTTTCAACGTTTAACTTATATTGCTACAAAAGCGTGTTTCTTTAGTTTTTAAAACAATAATTTTACTACATTATGGTCCAGAATAAGTAACTGTACCGTGACTTGTCAATATTGCATCGCGAGTGAAGCATACGTGCAGGCGTTTGTCGGACAGCAATAGGAGTAGCCTGTTTCAATTTGTGTAAAAGACGTTATAATGGTTTGTTGGTATTGCAGTATTGTATTGCATTCTTACTGAATAATGCAGACATATTTTGAACAACACTGTATACGTAGAGACACGAGAAAATCGCGAAAATATTTAACGTAGTCTCCAATAAACTGTAGTATCTCAATCGTGACACGTGTGAACAGTTTTCTGCCAAATCACTCATGTTCTGTGTTAAAACTATTCAGTTATAATTGCGTCTGTTGAAGGACACAGTGCTTCATATGAATGATAGCCAATATAGCCTTCAGTGTTATACATATCATGTTGGAGCCTAGCAAACAATCAACATTTCCCACGATTTACCAGTATCTCTATATACGTAATCAAACAAACTCCGGTATTAGAGACATGGACAAGAAAATTAAATAATTGCAGTATTATAAATCTGGAAACTTGTATGTATTATAAAAATCATTCAGGATTCAGGATATGACCTATCGCCAATTTTGAATAGAAGATTAGATACTAGCTCCGCAGATATATCAGTTTTTAATTGATAAAGATATAAAGGGAATAAAATAAAACCATCAATTAATATGTAATTAAAAGTTAGTTACTCTTTTCTATAGTACACGCGGGTGAAGCCTCAACGGGACAGCTAGTTTAAACATATTTATGTTGTGACAGTGTCCATGTTAAGCGTGGTATTTAGTTTGCATTTGGTGGAAAGATTCATTGTAAGATAAAAATGTAATATATTAGTTGCATTTTAATAATTTATTTTGAGACTACGTGATTGTATTTCCACTTTTTTCGTTGATGTACGGAATAAAATGGCTTCCTTGCATTTTTTTAAAGTGTTTCCTGGAAAGTAATTATTCCTTTATGTAGTTACATACGTGTTTATCACTATACATGTATATGATTAGTTACTGGCACAAAGTGCAAAAAATTAAAGTTGGTTGCTCTGTTATTTCATTAATTCTATAACACGTATTTATGTCACTACTTGTACAATTATTATTAATGCTGTAAATGTTTACCTTCACTCCGCAGTTTGTATTGGGCCATTATATAGAAAATAGAAGTTTTCGCGAAATTATTTGCACCACTTTCTACAATGCCTTAAGTACAAAGGTCAGTGAATGAGTGCTTTTAACTCTCCTTGTCTTGGGCTTCTACTCGCAAATCACAGACGTGTAGTGTCGCAGTGACCTGGTCCTCGTTGGCGCAGTCAAATCAGACAATTTCAGACAGCCAATTATCATGCAGTAGAGCTGCAGACATGCCCGCAAGCCTATGATACAAAGTGGTGCCAAAAATATTTTCGCGAAACCTTCTTGTCCTTATATATTAAATTAAAAAAAGACTCTGCTGTTTCAATCAGATTTTGTTAAGTACTTAAAAAAATAACGTATAAAACTACCAGGATTGTATTGTACTGCTGCCTTCCGTAAACCCTGAACTGATTGGTAGGTGTCCTATAACAACCTGGTAAACATCTGGTGATTGAGTAAACCTTGCCAAGATACTGATAAAACCTAGTAATCTCAAGAAGGCTTCTTTCCGCAAACGTCTAATGGCATAACTCGGGGGGAATATGCCCGCCATAAATGTTTTAAGTGTCGTTAATTACTATTTAAATTTTTTAAAGAAACATATGGCTATATATGATGGTTTATCGCGGGAAAACTTGACTGTTTTCTGGATTTCAGCGTGCTGTGGTGGTGCAATGGTTTCACGTTCCACAAAATTGGCATCGGCTGCTTTTTTCTTAATTCAGGGACTAATCATGGGTTCAAGGCAACAACATGGTGATAACAGAATTTTCAGACACGCATAAATCAATTAGCAAAACAGAACTCATTCAATCAACTTCACAATTTTAATATTTATTAAAATCCTATTGCCATAATAATATAACATGATAGAAAACAACTTGTCTGTCCATAACAACTATGTAGTACATAAATCTTTCTCTTTGGCCAGTTGAGAGTCAACTGCCATCCAACCACATGCATTTGAAACAAAATAAATTATTTCACAACAATAACCACCACTCAAAGAAAATTTACATTAAAGTAATCCTAGGGGTGCAGGCCTACTTAGAGTACATTCAGCTTATGAAAAGATTACTGACTTTCGCTTGTATGGAGAGTTGTTACCCTATTTGACTGAGCCAATAAGAATCCCGCTATTGAAATATTTGATGCAATGGTCTACAGACATTTATGTAGCATCAGACGTATATCACCCTAGCATACATGCCACACGAAACACGTTGGCACAAAAAATTTTCTCGATATGCTATCATCACTACCTATAGCTCGTTATGTCCAACAAAAATAGTATCTCATTGTAATAATTTTTGCACATTTACTCAAAGGGCCGCGGTTGGCTAAGTGGCTAGAGCATTCGCCTAACACCAAAACGATCCGGGTTCAATTGCCAGCTGGGTTTCTCCCCGGATTTTCACATGTGGGAGTCGGACGGTGCCGCTGGTCGACGGGTTTTCTCGGGGATCTCCGATTTCTCCCGCCCCTTCATTCCGGTGCTGCTCCATACTCACAATTTGCTACCCTTCACCAGCGCTAAAGACCTCGATGTTAAATGCTGTCCAATAACCTTCACTCGTTCACATTTATTCTAAATCATCATGGCTTTAAAATCCCTTAAGGTCAGACAATGTTATTGTATTTTCAGTTTTGGAGTTCGTAAAATTTATTCAAATTGTATTATCAATATTTTATCTTCGACGAAGGATAATATATATTATTTGTAAACTGCTTGGCATAAATAATAATAGGATCTTGCAATAATATGCCATGCAGAATAATTGCAAGAGAATTATAGGTTAACTTCCAAGAATTCGCTTGCAATGGTTCTGCATGACAAATTAATGAAAATTTATGTTATTATTTATGTCAAGCAGTTTACCAAGAATATATCCTATGCTTTGTCGAAGAGAAATTTTTGATAATACAATTTGAATAAACGTTATGGCTCAAAAACTGAAAATAAAATAAAATTGTCTAACATTCATCCTTAAGAGTGCGTGATAGATAAATATATGCTGAAAATATCAATTGATATCTACGCTTTTTTTGAGGCCGATATGGATGAAATACTCAGTGACAATCCAATATAATGGTATTTACCAACTTTATGAGTAACTATTTATCCAGAATTACTAATTCGTTACGCGTGATCTCTTGCGCCGCAGTTAAATGCACGAGGTGCTGGCGTCAGAGATTGTGCCTCAGAAGTTCGTAACGCTGGAAACAATTTTGTTTATAACATTGGCTATAGATATTGTGTAGGATTGCTATTGTTTAATTTTCGCAAATTGGCTTCAAGAAACCTGCAGTTACAGATTAATGATTTTACCGTTGAATTATGTACCACGCCCTCTTAAGTGTTGCATCTTCCTCCGAGATAGATTGTAAGTAATCCGAGCAGAACATTTTGAAGGAGCCAGTTGACCGCGAGCCATTTACAGAAGCTATACGACAGAGTATCTACAGCTCTGAGAACGTCAGGTCGTGAACATAGGGCTGAAGTCGACAGGCCGGAAGCAGGAGCAGTTTGCACAGGCGAGCGAGCTCGCAGGCGAAGAGGAAACAAGCGTGCATGATAGGCAATTTGTCCGTGGAGGAGATGCTGGAAGAAGGTCGGCCGTCCGGGTTGTCCGGAAGATACAGGGGCAGCCTTTGTTCTCGCGGCGAGTGACATGTGGGTAGTGTGGAGCGAGGGGCACTCGCCAATATCCCCCGCCTGTCATCTGAGAGTGGCTGCGGTCTGATTGTGGTGAGCTCCCTCCTCGACATTGGTGCGGGGCGAAGACACACACTTCGTCGTGGTCCCTGGAACTTGGCGTCGACACGCCTACTACTTCCAGCTCTGGGAACATAACCTCGCGTTGCACTATCATCGCCCACACACAAGAAGCTATGTCTTAAGGGACCTCCCTACCTGCTTTTCAAATGCGTTGCAGCAAGTTACGACTATTATTTTTTACGATACTATTCAATGCTCATTAGATTTGTATATCTACGAAAATAACACACACTTCACTCTATGTCGCTACAGTTTTAAAAATTCAACACGTTTATTAAAAACATCATTTTCGGGTCCCTCAAATTGGCCAAAAATGGTTTTTTAAGACTGCCGTATCTGGAAAAATAACAACTGGTTTCGAAAAACAAGAATCTAGGAACAAACGTTAGACTTCGAACTATGTTCCCCACGAATAAATTGCTCTCCTGGGTGTAGTCAGGTTCGTTTTGGTTGGGGGGCCTTAGATAATCAAATTAATTAAACTTTAATTTCTACATTTATTACAATCTCTATAAACACTTTACATTAACTATACAACACTTGCGGTTCACCATTTTAAACATACATTTACAGAAGTGATATACATGTAATCTCCCTAAAACCCTAATTATTACTCTACTGTATAGTTAATAAATGTATGTATACTTTGCTTAATATAATTTTGGATAAATTTGCCACAAACTTATGGGCAATAATTTTCAGAATTTTGTTATTTGTTTCACAATGCAAGACATGTTTAGCTCTAAATTGAACCTGAGATGTCCATTTCATCATTTTCACTGCAAAGTTTGTCTTGTGTTGTGACGCAAATAACAAAATATTACAAATTATTGCCCATAAGTTGCTGTCAAGTTTATCCAAACTTTTATGAAATGGAGTATATATCTCTCTCTCTCTCAAATCCGTTCTCCGATCACATAAGTTTCTATCTAAAAATGTTTCACAATGCACAGCTACAGTACAGTCTGTTCGTCCACTCTCACACACCACTCGAAGAGTGTCACAGTCGTCCACACCTCCATAACCTCTCCTCGACCTGCTGGTCCCGCCACGTCCCTTGCTACCAAGTCTGTCGCGAACACTCTCCAGCTAAATGCCGCAATCACTCCCTAGCTGCCCGCAGCGAGCGGGTGTTCATAGTCGCCGGCGACGACGCCCAGAATATTCTCAGAGCTCGCTGACCATGCTGGTGGACGTAAGCTGAACTTTCCAGGTGTTGATGTAACATTCAGTGACATCCGAGCTGAATACTTGTCATGCCTTCGAGAGTGCTGACTCTTTGCACTGCCTCCTTCTTAAGTCTGTTCGTCCCAAGCAGACTCCTTAATTCCCGGGTCTTCTTAAAGTGTCAATCTATCAATGTGAACCACCATAGTTACTATCTGTGACTACAGACGACCAACTTCAAAGTTGATGTCGCTCAATCTCTTCTGAATCATATAGGGCCCCTCCCAGAACCTCTTGTGTTTGGGAACCACTATTAGCAGTTTGCTGAGAAACACATAACCATACCAGTTGTCCTTCCTGCACATGCCTTCCTTGCCTTTCTTCGGTGCGGCTCATAGCTACCCGATGCTCTTCCCATTGTTTTCACAGATCTTTCCCCTGCTTCATTGGTGTTCGCGTGGTGGGTCTTTAAACTGCCACCTTATTGTGTTTTTGTTTCTAGACGATGGCCCACGCCCTCTTCCAGGAACCTGGACCCTCGTTCTCCTCGCCTTCAGTCGATCTTCGAGTATCTCCTGGGGTTTACTGCTGCTTTTAGTAATATTCAAGCTCTATGCCGGCTTGTCGATCCTGCTACTAATACGTTCTGCTGACTCTAGGTTCTTTTTCCTGACGTGAGCATTATTCGGCATCTGTGGACATCCGGCTCGTACATGTCCGTACTGTCCGCAGCTCCAACATTATCGGCTTCCGCATTGATCCGGGGTCAGAGTCGTTGTCGCTACCTTCGTCGTAAGGTTCATCACTGCTGACTCCAGCCACTGTAAGATGTCATCTCTAGTATCATTATTCTCTCGCCGTTTGCTCTAATTTAGATGGCGTTGCACTCTCAAGTGTATCGTCTGACCGCACTCCCAACAGCCATGGCGGTTAGGTGGACAAGGATGTATCTTCATAGCCTGAATCTTGTTGGTTATTTCTTCGGCGGTAGCCTCTAGCTTCTTCAAGACAGTTTCTATGCGGTCATCATAATCTTTGTGTCGTATTGAAGTTGTCTGGGTCAGATGCCGGAAAGCAAGTTCCTTCTTCGCCGATTGTACTTTCAACGCCCGGGCCAATGCCTCCTGCATGCTGCGTGGAACTGCCAGGCGTTCCGAAAGCGTGACGTCCGCGTCGCTGATTGCGTCTATGAACAACCCAACGGCGATGACATCGCGGGCGTCCTCGGGATATCCTTCCAGGGACAGGTGGGGCAGCCGCAAGGTGTCCTGCCACAGTTCTTACAGTGACTCCTCTGGTCGCTGTATGCGACTCCGCAGTTGGGCGTGGTGGGAATGTTGCGGCTAACTGTCGCTGAAGCGCAATTCCAGGGCTATAACAGCGGTATAATAACAAATTTCACATTTTTCTCCTAAATATGTCGAAATGGTGAAAAATAAAATAATCCAATATTACGGCTGATGCTGAGCCGTAATGGCACCATCTACACCAATCTTCATCCTCATATTTTTATTTTTATATTTGTACAGGACATATTTTTATTTTTTAGACATAAATTGTGACTGAATTTTGCTCTTATGAAATTATTTATCTCTCGTAGTTTTTACGTAAAGACTAATGAACGTTCAAATGTGCATTACACGGTTTTATCTACGCCACTATAAACAATTGACATGCCAAACTGAAGGAAATTTACAATGAATAGCGATGTTGTAGGCTATGTAGTCTCCTGTATAAAAACAAACAATTTTTTTTTGTGTTTTTAAAAATTTCTTGACATGTTTTAATCTCTTATTTTAAATTTCAGCAGTTTTTTGCCGTCTACCATGCCGTTCAAATTTTTTAAAATTATTTCGTAAAAACGTTCCTTTACAAACATATTTTACGTGTGCCTGTTGTGCCAGTGTACGAATAAAAACTTCGGACAATGGCGGAATGTCATTGTTTATTTCTAAGCATTTTAACATATATAAAAACGACATTTTCATGCTGCGTACTTTAAAACATACAAGCCGGATGTATGTGAAACTCAGAAACGTGCACTGAATTTTGCTACAGATTTTCCACCAGTTAAATTAAATGGATCGGCGTGAATCTTGCACGCTATTTCAGCGCTCGACTCATTGTGGCGATGTGGCATTTGATGCACGCTTCAAGGTCGCCCTTATAGCTCCGTCGCTTCTGAGTCTCTAACACGCAGGCATAGGTTTTGCATAGTTAAAAACTTAAGAGTTAAGACTTACGCAGTTGAACACTTTCCATCCTCATCAGTTTAGATCGAAGCGTGCACGATTGAATTGTCACGGCTCACTGTTTGATATTACTAGTGAAAAATCATAAGTTACACCGATGACAGAAAAGAATTGGTAGTCTCATGAGGTCGTTACACCAAGAAATACAAGATTCAAAATGTGTATGTTGGCTGTACTTAACAGTATGTTATGACCATGTAACCCTGGTTCTAACACAGCGATCAGTAACCAGGCCACCCGGCCAGGAATTACATAATATTAAACATAAGTTGCTGCAAACTGCGAGGCAGAACTCCCCACTCCAACAGCGGTACGAGTTGCCACACAGGGCGCGATAAAGGGGCGTGTCACGCTACCTACGAGGTCTGTCTGCCCCATATCGTCGCCAGGACCACTTCACTACCAAGATGCACCACGACGTCCAGATATACAACGTGCCGATCACCGTGGACGTTTCCTTACATCAGCCTCGGCATCATTAACAAGGTGGGACTGTCACCGACGTAGCTAAATTGAGTGGCTCATAAGTAATCATAAATGTCTCTAACTATGCTTACGTCCCTCCGTAAAGAACATCGTAAATGTAATGATATAGTTGTATATATTGTAAATTAAAGCCGTACCTGATATTTAGACTGCGAGTCTCACTTATATTGTCAGATTCCCAAATTATATAAATTATAATAAACTGTACGTTTTACGTAAATACTCTACCATCACTAAGTAAGTAAAAAGAAACACTTTCCGTAAACGTAACAAGTAGCATCGCTATTGTGGACATATAAATTGTGTAAGGCCACTGCTTGCTTCTTACGTCAACTTCTTAGTGATTAATAATTGTGTAGATACCTTCACTGCAATAGCAAGCATAACGAGATCTGCCAAGTATAACTTATGTCCGTGATTACTGAAAATACAACTGTAGAATATTTTGAGACATTGAACGTCTGTCCACCCATAGTAAAATTGTAAGAGTCTTGCGTGTCTCACGATAATCTAAGCTGGCTAACCTAGTGAGTTGAAATCGTCCTAGGTTCCCACGTCTGGGGGGGGGGGGGTAAGAGGGGCGTTTGCCCCGGACATCACATTCTCGGGAGCCTTACTTTTGAATTTAAAAATTATGAATTATTAATAATTTAAATGAACTGGCGTTTTATTATTTGTGGCCCAACAATACGAAGTATTAATTTAGTTTTGTAAGAACTGCATTTTAGTAACTTACATTATTTTTGCTTTGCTCACATACATATTTGTAATATTTCTGGGTGAACTTAATGCATTTTATTGTGTTACTTGTATTTGTAACGTTTATATTAGTGACAACATGCCAATACAAAATTAATATGTCATACCTTAAAGATTATCACTGCATTTAAAAAGGAAAATTGGGGGAGGGGGATGCCTCCGATTTATGTTGCCCCGGGCGTTACATTCTCATAAAATGGTCCTGTTCCTTATTTCATAGTTTTATTACTATCCAGTCTTAACAGAGTTAGATGGTTCAACGATAACTGGTTGTACTCGCATTCCGGAGGACATGGGTTCTGCTCACGCCATTCTGATTCTGGTTTTCCATGGTTTCCCTAAATCGCTTCATTAGACTACACTGAAAATATTCCATATAGGCCATGACCGGTTCCTTCCCCTTTCCCCAGATCCAGTCTTTGTGTAAAAACTATATGTGAACGTCTGTAATGGCATCGATGTCGACGAGACGTAAAGCCGTATAAAATTATTCAAATAATTCCAAGCCTAATTTCAGAATGCTTTTTTTTTTTTTTTGCCGATACTCGCTGCGAATAATTAGTAATCAGTGACAGGAAAATGTCGCGAATTCAATGACCTTCAGATTAGAATCTATTGTTCTATGTATACTCAAGCGTCCACAAGCTGCTACTCAGTGTAACAGCAAAACAATGAACGAATAGACGGGCTTGAGTGTGCGATGTGCATAGGACAGTATATTCTAGCCTGCAGGTTATTGATTCACGAAATCTTCCTGTCCCTAATCATTAGTAAACAGAAGGGGAGATTCTGGGAGTCGGTATCAGTTTCAATATCTGCTCAAATTAAAATAAAATCACTCTTATTCACACATCTATTACAGTGTTTGCAGCTGAATAAAATTGCTTTATGAATGAAAGGTGTTTACTCGATAAATATTACTGGAACATATTTGGGAAACTTTATGTTATGAAGAAGGCGACAGAAGGCAAAAATAAAACTTTATTTTGAGATATCTGCAGCTGGCAGGAAAATATTCACGTTATAACACGTTAGAAATTACGATATCTGAAAATAAGAAATAGAACTACTTTTTTTTTAACTCGAATACACAAAGAAAACTTTATTATACTAAAGATCTAAGTTGCAAGCAGACAGACGTATTGTTAGTTCGTTTTTGGCAGTCGAGGGTAGAGATCTTCACTGTCTCGTGAAGGGACTAAGTGCCAGTGGAGTCGTGTGGTTGACAGTTGATCCGCGGTGACGTCATGACTCGGGAGTGTGAAACTTATCCGGCCCAGTGACACCTCCGGGGTTACCCGCTACAAGATGCGTTTACGAAAAGTAACCTGCAGGAGTTAAGTAGGCCGCCTGATTTGTACGCTTTCGAAAGTGGTGAAAAGAGGTGTTTTTTTGTTTATGCGGTCCTTTTCAGATATTTAAATCTTGGTTCAGAATACTTAAATTGTATAGCCATGTAAAACACGTATTCATCTTTAATGCTAATCATAAAATGAACGTCTCATGCAGGCGAGTTGTCGGCGATAAGACTGCACATCAGTTCTGTGACTTGCCCCTAGAGACCAGGGTGCAGAGGGAAACGCGTGCTGTCTCGTCCTTAGTGCTTCTGCACTCGTAGGCCTGGAATGCGCAAAACACGTACTCCTTAAGTGCTTGTTCCCGAGTTTTTTTCAGACTGGTGCCAATAACTCAAATATTTTTTAACCAAAAGTTTTGAAAAAATTTGAGTCAATGTGCAATCACACGATGCATAATACTGTGGACGCGTTTTTATTAAATAATGTACCATTCGCCAGCAAAAAAATAATTTCCTTCATTTTTGCTTATTTTCACGACGAAAAACGTGGTACTTTGGGTAATGAAATCTAAAAAATCGTTCAGTATAATTCTACAAAAAAAAATCAGCTTCAAATTATAACATATAAGTGTCAAAACTGTACAGCGAAATTTTGATATGAGTATTAGGTAGCAATAAAAAAAATATTTTCGAAATCACTGCAAAACTCCGTAACAAGGCCTTAACGACCATCGGATGTACGTAGGTATGTGAGGTTTTCTTGGGACTGGGATTTATGACAACTTATCATCTAGACGTGAGCGGAACTTGTTTTAGTCGTAGACAAACGTCGGCAATATATGACAGCACATTAATAGTTTTGTTTGAACAAATAGACAAAAAAATGGATAAAAAAACACGATTTTAACCAAATTTAGTCTGACGTTTGTAATACTAATATAAATTGTGTTTTGGATTCATAATTATCACTTAACGTACGTACGTATACGCTATGTTGAAGATGCAGAAAGTCACAGTCACGTACTTACGCGCGCTAGGTGAGGATGAAATTGTTTGCATAGACAAAAGTGACTAAACGTCAGCAAGCAACTCAGGTTTTTAAGATAACAGGAACTGAAAGTAAACTAATACATTTTATACATTGGTAAAATAAAGATACACACTATTAAGTAATGCTGTGAAACTATAACATATTTGAATTGTAGATAAATAAAATTGGAATGCGTTTCTCAAGCTCCAGAAACTCAAAATTCACCTTCACACATATATAAAATTTAAATTGAACGTAAAAAAAGATACATAAATCACTTAAAGGTAAAAAAATAACAGTTCCTAATTATTGTTGACCTTTGAATGCATCGTGGGATTGTCCATGATACAGTACGTCTTCCATCTGACGTGCAATGGTATTTGTACCAGATTGTATGTGTCGTCTGTCCCACGTACTGAAAAACGGATAGCCCTCCTGTCTTTTAGTTTACTGGTATTGTACACGGTTGTCGATTTATAACCCTTAGAGAAGAAAATTGCCGCCATGGCAAAAATAAAAGTACTTGACGTTTCACGAATTTTTTTTTTTCAGCTGCACTAAAGATAAACACGATAATATTGCTTGAGTATTAACGAAGTGAAGCGAACAGATTTTGGTCAGCACTTAACATAGAGGTCTTTAGTGCTGGTGGAGGGAGCAGTTTTATAATGAGGGGGAGAGGAGACGGGAGATCATCGAGAAAACCCGCAGACCAGCAGCATCGTCCGGCACGGTTCTCACATGACAAAATCCGGGAATCGAACCCGAATCGTCCTGGTGGGAGGCGAGTGCCCTAGTCACTCTGCGCTACGAGTTTTAACAGTAAATATTAATATTTGAATATGTCAGTAAAATATTAGTGTTTGTAACTTAAAATAACTAATACAATTTTTCCTTGATTTTTATTATATTTCCATTCTCATTCGTTAAGAAAAAAATATGTTTAGAGTTAATTTTGTAAATTTATTTATTCGTATTTTTTCCCGCCATTTCTTGTTGACGAAGCTCAAGTTACCGGAAATCAAGTTTCGCATTGTGTTCTAAACACTTTGCCCAGACCTTGGTTTCGAATGTTGGGATTCTCAAACTAATATCCCAGGCGACGGTATAACTTACTGAGAAAAATTATTTCGTGCGGTCTCTACTACGGAGATAGACGGACACCTACGACGCAAAATGCAGGGCTGACAGGTGTTTTGCACTCGGCGCATTCTACTGTCGTTTGAAGGTGACAGATTAGCGACGTTGATCAAGGTGCTCATCATTAACAAAAACAAAACCTAAATAATTCTACGGAAATCTATAGTATACTTAAGTGCAGCGAAAATAATACAGTGTGAAAGCAATTAAGTTAGACTAATAGCAGTATGAAGAATACGAGATCAGAACAGTATTTCCGTTAAGTAGAGGCACGATTATTTCGCGTATTCATCTGGTGGCAGCCTAGACTTCTAAGACCTATACACGAACTGGGCATAGTCGATTGTTCATTGGCATGCGGGTACCACGTGATTTCACCACGACTTGATTCCTTATTTGTTACTGGTATACAGTCGCCAAATGTGTATCAGAACAACTGTGGTCCTATCACAGCGATGACAGAGAAGTATACGTTGTTGACGTTCATCCTGGCCTAGAATCAATACGCGAAATAATCGTGCCTCTACCGTTAAGTAATAATTAAAGTGTATAGATTTTAACTTAATCGAAAGTTAACGTCTAAGAGCTCAATAAAACATTTTATTATTATTATTATAGACAAGTCGGTTTACGTAATTACTCAATGCGGTTCAGCCCGTAGGACAAATAGAGCTGTAAATAATAATTAGAAATAGGAAAAATTAGCGTATTCACGGACCTGTAGGCTAGCCTCCAAGAATATATATGCACTCAAGTACAAAGCAGCTCGTCATTAGCTGCTCGCTGACACTGTGATTATGGGCCTGAATTTAGTAACCATGTTATTATTTGGCCTGCGATTCACACGAGGTGACAAATAAGTACGGCCACGATTTTGTCGCGAAAAGATTTTTGCCCCACTTTGTTTCAGTGACTCGCGTACACATCGGCAGTTCTGTTTCAAGGTTATTGGCAGCGTGTCTATATTTAGACACGTTTCTCATTTTATTGCACCAATCAGAATAAGATTATTGTGAGTCTATACGTCTATAATTTGCCAAGGCCAGTTAGAGTAAAATCATCCAACCACAGACGATGTAGCAGAGCTGCAGGTGTGCACATGACGCATCGAAACCAAATGTTGCAAAAAACTTTTCGCCATAAAATCGCGGCTCTACAAATAAGTATGGACTGCTGTTTATTGCCCTAGTTTGTTTCCGTGCCTTACATACACGCCTGCAGCTCTGCTTCGTGGTCTGTGATTGGACGTTTTAACGTCCACAAGTCGTGGGATTCTACCCGCAAATCGTAGACGTGTAGTGATGCAGTAACCTTACTGTGATTGGCTCCGTCAAATGAGATACGACTCTTCGCATAGACACGCCGCCCAGTAACCACGAAGCAGAAGTGCAGGTGTGCACGTAAGACACTGTAACAAACTGGGGCAAAACTATTTTCACGAAAGTCAAGGGTCGCTACAAATATGTCAAGGGCCAATTGAGAAATGACACGAACTTACAGTTGGTGGCATTCTAGCTTGTGCCTAAAAGAAAACGAGAATTTTTCAGGTCTCTAATAATAATAGCTTTCCTTACTTAAATTTTGTTGGACTACCTTTCGATTATTTTATACCGATTATGAACAACAGCCTCTTTGAGTCGTGCAAACGTTCAGTCGAAGTACTCCGAATGAACGTAAGAAATTCCTAAAATATGTATTTCTGTTTTCTATAACTTTTAAACCCCACTTTTTTTAATATTGGAGAAGTTTTTTGGTAAAAAATCATAACATTTTTTTATAAAAACTTGTTAACTCTTAAAATTTTACGTAAGTAATAATATCAATACTGA